>JALRMF010000054.1:0-200398 GCA_026120015.1 Dendrostoma leiphaemia
ATTTGAAATGTTTATATTAAGTCTTAAAAGCTGTTTTTATTCTTTTCTTTTCTTTATTTAAATAAAGTTATATGCTTTTTTAAGGTTGAGTGTTATAAACCATTGTATAGTTTAAAGTTAGTTTCTAAGTTTTTTAATAAAGGGTAAAAGGTATTAATTTTTAATGGTAATATTATTAAGCTATTTATAATTTATATATAATTTAAGTTTGCTGTTTTTTTTAGATATAAATAAGATTAGGTATTTTGCTAGCAAATATAATAGTTAAATATAACCTTTTAGTAGGTTTTTATTAAGGTAGTCTTTAAGTGCTTTAAGTTGTTTTTTATTAAGTTTATAAATCTTATGAAATTTCAGCGTTGTTTCTTCTTTGAAGGATATCTCGTAATCCCATTAACTATATTTGGGGATTCCTATGTTATTGTTAAATATTTTTCTAAATATTTTCTAAAAGCTATAATATTTTATTAATATGCTAAGTAATTTAATATCTATATTTATTGCCTTGCTATAAATAAAGCATAGAATATATTGTTAAGCGCTATATTGTTTATATTTAGGTCTTAATGCTATGTTTATAGCATTATAGCCTATTTTGCTTTTTCCTAGTTTTAATTTTTTAGTTTGTTGCAAGCTATAATTTTATTGCTATAAAGAGTTATTTCTTTTGTCGTTAACTTATTACTGCTTTAAAAAGGTTTATATCTTTTTAACTAGTTTTTATTCCTTTATATTCCTAATTTATCGATAGCTTAAGACCTTATTATGCCTATTATTCACTAAATTTTTCCCTATTTATTTAAGCTTTTTAGCTTGTCTTTTTATAAAGATATTGTTAAATTTGTTTAAATGCTTATTTCTTAAGTTATACTTAGTAATTAAATTTCTTTCTTTGCCTTTAATTACAACTAATTTTTTAAGTATAGCTTATTCCTAAGAGATTTAGTCAATAGTCTAATTAATTTAAGGATTCTTAGCTTTTAGCCAAAGAAGTCCTAAGATTAGCTTATATTATGCTATATTTGTAATATTAAAGGATATAATTATAACTTATTCTTAGATTAAAACTAAAAGATAATTAATCTTTATGTTAATTATACTTTATTTATAAGTCACTGCTTATCTTTCTATAATGCTAAGTTAGTAAAGTCTTTTCTTTTATTTTTATATAATTTAATCTTTGTTAATAATGTCTAGAGATATAAAGTTTTCCTAAGCGCTATTATCTAACAATACGCTATAGTTTCTTTTATTAATTTTTGCTCTAAAGATAATATATATATAATTAGCGTTATTTGTTGCATATAGAGACTATAAGGGTTTTAATCATCTATTATTTCTTACAAACAATCTTATTCTTTTAAGTGCTATTTGCTAATATATTTCAATAAATCCTATAAAAGCTGACTGCCTTTTCATTAGTGCCAATCGCAAGTCTTTTATTTTATATAAATTATATAGCTAATAATAGTACATTGCTCTTATATAGTCTTCTTATTAATATATGCTTCTAGGTAATCTTTAAGTAAGCTAATATATACATTATAGTATTGTTTGTTAAAAACTTTACAAAATTATAGTTATAATTCTTTGACTACTTAGATAATTTAATTGAATTTTTATGCTAAAAACCATTTATGCTTAGCTTTATTAGTAAAATGTATTTTGCAGCTATAGTATATATAGAAGATCTATCTAAGTTTATAATAGTTTTTATAAAGAGGGCTAATTTATAGGTCTTTATATTTTATTACTGTCACCTTTTGCAGGAGCATATAGGTAAGGAGTTCTTATAAGCTGATTTTGTATATAAGATATTTAACCTTAGTGCCTTTTATAATATATTTTTGGTTTAGTATAGCAGGTTTTAATAAGTTATCTAGTTAATAATTTTATTTTAAAAGCTATTATATAATAGTCTTACTTTCCTTTTATTATTTAATCGCATATAAGAGTATTAAGTTATTAAAGTTATTATTTATTTTTTTAAAAGCATAGTTAAGCAGGTTTAAAGAATAATTTAAGTTATTATTTTAAATGATAGTATTATAAAGTAGTCTGCGTCTTTCTATAGCTAATTATCGTGACTTTTTAGGCTTTTAGAGAAACTATTTTACAGATTCCTTTGTTGAAAAGTGTAATACACAGCTATTATCGTAACAAAAAGCCTAGTAAAAGGTTCTATAGTTAACAAAGTCCGTCACTTATTCTAAAAAGGGTAGGTTTTAAGGACGTTGTTTTAGTCTAGGTAATTTTTTAAATTATTGTGTCTTAGTATAAAAGTATATATCATTGATAAAGTGCACTTTTCCAAGTATATTAAGTTATCGCTATCTCTTAAAAATAGGTTTTTATAGCTTTTTTAATTAGCGGCATTTTTGTGCAAAATGTTCTTTTTTGGCGCAGTTAAAGCATTTGCTTAATAGCTTTTTATTAGCAGCTCTTAATTTTATAAAGCCTAAGTATATTATTTCGCTAATAGCTATGCTATTATTAGATTATTATTATAGTTAGTAACACTTGCTAATATTAGCTTATAGGCAAAACTTTTATAATGCGCCGTTGCCTTTCTTATTGCATTTCTATCGTCGTTTATATAAATAATTATTAATTTATACAGCTATAGCGATATATTAAGCAAATCCTTTAAATTAGTCTTATTTAAATAGCTTATCTTTAACTTTGTCTTTTAATCCTTTATAAAACTAAAATATCATTGGCTTATTCTCTTATCTTAAATGTGCTAAAACTTAACAGAAACTAATAGCGTATTCTAAGGCTAACTTAGTCTATCGTAGCTTATAGAGTTATTGTTCTACAATGCACTTTTTATTAAGGTTACTAAAAGTTTTTTTAAAAAGTTTCTTATAGTTTTTATAGCTGCTAAAAGCTTCTATAGTTATATTATTCCAATCCTAATCGTTATTCTCTAAATAGTCTCTTAAGGTTAGTTTAAACCATTTGGCGGCGTTTTCTTTAAAGCAAATGCTAAAGAAAAAGATTTTTTCTTTGTCTTTGGTAAATTAGTTAGCATTATACTTAAAGTAGGCGCAATTATAAATAAAAAAGCCTTAAAAGGTTTCTTTAGTGCTATTATAAAGTTTTAGTTTATTTATCTTATAAGATTTGCTTTTTTAAATAGCTTAAAGGCAGGCGATTTTCTAACTAAGATAGCTAACCTGCTTAATTATCTAAGCTATAATAAAATTGCTATTATTTCCAACATTAAATAAAGTAGAAGTCTAAAAAGCTATTGTATCTTTATATTATTTAGTTAGTATATACTAAGCCGTTTTAAACAAAAATCGTTAAAATATAATAATCACTGCTAGGTTTTATAAATTCTTAGAATACTAAAGGGTTTATATTAGCAAAAATAGTTAAAAAAGTATACTAATTATAATATAAAAACACTATTATTTTATATTTAGCAAATAATCACTAATAATAAAGCTACTTAAAGTTAAATACTTAGATTAACAATTAAAGAGCTATCTATTAAATTTATCTAATAGTAGAAAATATATTTAAATATATATTTAGCTCTTTAGTTTTAAACCGCTAAAGTTGCTAGCAACTGCGTTAATCTACCCTAGCTTTATAGCTAAAGTTGATAAAGTTAATAGCGGTTCTATTAGTTTATCTTAGTTATTTGTCTTAGATTGCTAAAGTTGCTAGCAACTACATTAGTCTAAGGTAAGATTTATATAAACTGCTTATTAGTCTTTGCGATTTAAACTCTAACCCTAATATCTAGCTAACATAAGCATTGTTTAACATAAAAGATGTTTTCCTGCAGCAGGAACGTTAGGTCCTACTGTTCTTGTCCTATACAGCCCATTGGCCTATTTTATAACCTATATATTATATAGGTTATAACATATATGCATTAATAAAGTCTTTCTAGACTATTTTGTTAATCTATGTTTAAATTCTATTTAGGTTTGCCTTTTTAATCTTGCATTTTTACAAATAGTATATATATGCTACATTTAATTAATTGTTAAAAAAAGGTTTATAGTCGCTTAAATCTTATATTTCTTATATATCGCATTCCTGCTTAAAAAGGCACTTTTAACGTTTTTTCCTCTTTGCGTTTTTTGCTTTGCGTTTAAGTTTATAATTATTAGCCTAATCGTTGTAATAATTCTTTTTATTTTAATTGTAAAGCGCTGTGTTTAGCGCTTTTAAATCTATCAAATGCTAGACTTAGGTTATTTAGCAATGCGCTTTTAAATGCTAAAACTATTCTAAGAAAGTATATTAGTCTATGCACCTAACAAAGGCATTAAGCTTTTTATTATCTATTTTAAGCATAATTGTAAATAAGTAAAATAGAGCGTTTTTGCCTTTAAGAGTTGAAAAACAAAGTGGGAAAAGGTTTATTTTAGCCTTACACGCAGTTAGGAAAAGATTCCTAAGTTGCTTGCCGGGCTCATAACTATAGAAACAAAAGCGATCGCCAGTGCACTAAACACTAGCTGTACCTATATATGTACCTGTTTCCACATTGTCTGTAGAGCGCCTTGGTGTCGGTCGACAGAGAAGCTCGGGATGTCGCCCTACACTAGGCGGCCGAGCAAGGCATCGAGACGCGCCGAGGCGAGGACGGCCCGATTCCGGTACGCGGCTTCGACCCTGAATGCGATTCCATGTACGTGTCCCCGGACGACTGGTATGGATTCCTCGCCGAGGAGCTCCAGGTGCCGCACGAACTGGGGTTGGACTGGCTGGGGCGAAGCTTCGCCTCGCGGTGCCAAGTTACCCGGCTCGCCGTGCCCGAGACATTCTTCGAGCGCGGCGACGCGGCCTGGAGGGACCTGAATGACCTACCGTCGTCATTCTCGTCCGCGGAAGTATTGTACGTGGTTTCTGGCCGACTGTCCGAGATGCCGTCCCCAGGCAGTCATGGGAAACCGCCCTGGCGTTGCGAGACTGACGACCTGCGAGGACAGGAAGTATTTTGAGGCCATGAGAACGAGAGATGGATCCCACGAGATGCCGTCGAGGAGACCCAGATGCATTTCTGTGACGAGGTCGTCCAGCAGGCCGCTCAAGAGCTGCGTCAAGGACTGATCGAATGGAGGAAAGAAGCTTTCAGGATTTGTAAAGTGCATCTAGTCAAAACAAGATTGTTGGGACTTGTGGAATGAGAATGACGAACACACATGCTAAAGACGCCGTTGTGACTTGGACTTTGGTGGCGATAGCTCTGCTGAGCTAGGTTGCTTATCCGCCCTAGGCCACAGGTCACGCAGAGCGACTGGCATTGGTCCAAGTCGATTGAGAACACTCTCCAAATGGCTGTCGTCGGTGAGTTTGGGCGTGCTGAGCTCTTGGATGCTGAGAAGGGGGTTACGCATCATGACCTCCCAGACCGTCAGCCCGAGCACCCAGACGTTCGCTGCCTGGTAGGAGAAAGGATGTGTCTGAAGGATGACTTGGGGCGAGCGCTGGCCGAGGGGATACGTGGGCAGGCCGGCCTGCGTGGACGCGAGTGTCGACGTGGCAGCGCCGAGGTCGAACAGATGGAAGGAAACCCCCAGGCGAGTCGGGCTTGACGCCCTCTGGGAGCGGAACAGGGCTCGCAAGTATAGCGCGGTTCGTGCGCAGTGAGACGCTGGCCGTCGAGGCACTTGACACGGAAGATAGTGAAGGGTAACTCATCCTCATCGCTTTCCTGCTCCTCGTTGTCATCTTCCGGTCGGATCCCAAGATTCACGCCACGGTTGATGTCTTTCTCGTCCTTGCCCTTCTCGTCAAGATCGTAACTCAACCCGAGCAGCACGTTTTCCGGTTGAATGTCCCGGTGTGCGAGCACGGCACTATGGATATAGGTAATTGAGTGCGAGCACAAGTCGGCGGCAGAGCTAATGCGCCAATGTGAGCGTCAGTGGACTAAGATTCTTCTCGAAGAGAGCATTCATATAGCGGCCGAGCTACTGGAACACATGCACCTTACACGGGTGCTCGCCGTTAGGTCCTTTGTGCACGAAGTGGTCGAGCAGTCGCGCTATGTGGGCTTCGCCGGGATGCCCTAAGGCCACCGTGCCACGATTGTCTGGTTTTACGCGATCATAGGACATGTCAAGTCTGTACTGCGATCGTTGGCGGCGGTACCGATCTTTAGGCTCACATTAGGTAGTGCTTCTTTTCGATGTGTTGTGCGAGCCAGATAGTGGAATGCCGTCCGAGCCCAAGCTTGCGAATTGGGATTCTCTAACGCCCGTCGAGCACATAGCCGAGGTGCAGGTGTGTCGGGTGGAACAAAACCCTGGAGATTCCGCTTCTCAACTTGTGATTTCGAACCTACTGGATTTACCAATCATGTTTGGAAGCCTAGTTCCTTATGTGTCGTGCCAGAAGACAGATGATGTTGGGAGAAAGATGAGAGGGCGAGTCGATTGGTGTCAGAGTAGGTACCTATCTAGGTTGCTGGTCTAAAGGGGTACCTATAGCGCTCGTACTGCAGGTGACTGTCAACGTTGCTTGTCTTCCTCGAAGGAATCTGTGATATTGGCAAGATTAGAAACCTCGAGCCAGGCCGGGTTGAAGGCAAGATTGGTTTTCTAACCCAGGAGGCTGGCTTGAAAAAAGAATTGGTTTCTCCGATGCCTACAATGTGTATACAAAGAAGTGGTGCTGCTGAGACAAGAGGAGGTATGGCTGAGGTCAGAATTGAATCGCGCTTAGGCGATCGTGCAGCTTCAGCTGTCTAGGCGCGACTGTCACTGCTACATGATCATCAAGATGCATCATCGTGATAGGTACTACCTAGGTAGCCATGGCTACCGCTGTGACGGCCACGGACGGCTCACATTCACTGTGCCGCAGCGGCCCGCTTGGCTTCCCCTTTGAGAAAGTAGGATGATGACCGGGCCGAGCCCAAAGTGCCGTATTACTGAAGCACGAAGGAGGCCAAGTCCATAAGCACGCTCTGCACAGGGAGCCACAATAGCCACAAAGAGGAAGCTTATTATAAAATTCTATTGCTAAGCTGTGAGAACTAGAATTCAGCCGAAGGTCCGTTGGAAGGATTGGATCCTCGGTGATTTACAGTAGGACCGTTGGCCTAGGTAATAGAGGGCCAAAGGAGCTGGGAAAAGGCCTATTGCCTCTGGCCCCAGGGCCGTGAATAGCCTCCGGGTCCGCTATAACTTCAAGGTTCTATATATACAGAGGGCCACCCATTGTAATTATAGCTATCTAGACTGCTCTATATCGTCAATCTTACTATTCACACCTACTATTTAGTTGTTTCCAAAGCCCTCTTCTGATTCACTTCATATGCTCCTCAGGACGTCCATTCGTATAAGTCTTACACAAGCTCGAGTTAACTTCTATGTCATACGCTAACCGTACACTTTAGCCATCGAGGTCTCAGGTCTCCATATCGACCGGCTCTGAGATAATACTGTTGGCAGCATTCAAGCTACCTACTACCTAGGTGGTACTGTAGGTACTCTAGACCTACCAAGTTTCGACCCGGAGTATCGGCCACGATAGTATCGCACTCTAAGGAACCACTCCGGGAGCCCGGGGGGCAAAGGCAAATGAACATCGCAAAGGATTTTTTTAGACATATAAAAGGAGCTAGAAAGTCTTCAGTATCCGTTTGCTTTCAACAACAACAACATCATCATTCTCTCGCACCATCTTGTTCAGCACATATCAGAGAGCAAAGGAACCGGCTTCTTTCGTCTCGTTCTATTCATTTCCCCAGGTTTCATTTAGCACTCGAGATTTCACTCTCCTACGCACCCATACCAACCTTTCATCAAGTTATCCCATCCTCCTTCCGCAACCATGAAGTTCAGCGCCGCTCTCATCGCCATCTTCTCCATGGCCTCGTTGCCGCCACCCCGGCCGAGCCCCTTGGGCCGCGAGCCACCGTCGGATGGTCCGACCCAAACGCCTACAAGAACGACCCGACCAAGAAGGCCGACTGGGAGAACAAGGCTTGCAGCGCGCTGGACCGTGCCGGCTGCGCGGGCGGCACGATCCAGGGCACCGAGCACATCTCGCCCCCCTGGCGGTGATCAGCATAACCACATCCACGTCAAGCCTGATGGAATGCAGGGGCCCAAGAAGCCGATGCACGTCTACGACAACGGCTACGCCTCAATGAAGAGCAACAAGGGCAATATAATCAACTTCCGCTACGTTGAGGAGGCGAGCATGTTGAAGTAGGGAGCTCGGTCCTCAGGCTGGACGTTTGAGGGACTCAGCCGTCGGGATAATGGAGACGATGCACTGGGGTTCAATGAACATGTAGGTGCGATAAGATTGATGCATTGGCACTCGTGTAATCTTCAGGCGTTAAGGTGTCATGGTACTCGAGTGTTGTCCTGCCTGTAATCCTCAACAATATCATGATTGTGGGCGGGGCCCAAACCCCATATTCTTTGCTTGCATACATCTGGTGATCCGTAGAATGATTCGTTTATGATACATCTACATGTACTTATCGACGGCCTACAGTCGTTCATAATTGGAAGATCGATGCCCCTGCCGTTGTCGTCGTGTACGTACGAAATTGGTACAGGCTCCTCGTGAAACGCGATACATTGAGGTGTCGATAGCCACAAGGCGTCGTGGTGAGCCGAGACCTGATGAGCCAGATATGTGTAATAGGGATGGCCAGGTCACTCGCACACAGCGGTTTTACGTCCATCGAGACAAAATGATGTTGTATCGTAAAATGGGCATCGTGATGAATCTAGAGCTTGTATAGTACATATAATATAACAGATTGCTCGAGACGCTCCCTACAGCATCTCGACAATCGCTCCGGAACTTCCGGGCAATTGAGCAAATATCGGCCTTTGGAAGACCGGCAGGAAATTCACGGGGCGCGGTTCGCCGTACTCATCGCCATCATTATGTACAGTGTGAGGCCTGACGTCTCTAGCCCCTGGCTCAGCGCTCCGCGCCGTCTCGGGAAACAGGTATAGCTTCGGCGATGCCAGCTGATTGTGTGACTTGCCCCTCCGTAAAGCCCTCTCGTTTGTCGGGGTCCGGACGTACGGCGGACTGGGCCACCCGGTCGATCCAGGGCGGGACGCAACTGGCGTGGGATACGGGTGCCACTTTCCCGACGCTGACTTGCGGCGGCGCAAGGGCGCCGGAGCCACGACATCAGGGTCCGAAGGCGAGCTCATTGTCGTATTGCGTCTTGACGACCGGGGCTTTTCATGGCTGACCCGGGACGTTTCCGTGGCGGGCAACACTGATGCATCCGTGCTCCGCGTCGTTGAGGCTGTGGTGGGTTTCCAAACGGGGTGGCTGCTGAGTGGTGTCGCTCTCCGTGGCATGGGTACCTCCTCCTCGGGAAATGGGAACGCAGGTTGTGACGCACTCCTCGCGCGAGGAGCATGGCTCTGGCTTGAGTCTTCGCCCACAGCACTGTGCGCGGTCGGCCGCTCAGGATGTGGCGGCGGCGAGTGTCTCCTTGAGCTCTCCACCAGCATCTCCTGAGGAAAACTTTGGATCCAGCGTGACGATGCGGGCCCATACGTCGCTTCGTTCCCAAGCTGATATGTGTCTCTTGGCTTTGGCAACGGGGCACGATTCGCAGGCGTCATTGAGGCCTCGATGGGAGTCTCCGGCGCCCTGTCCTCACCCGTGCCGCTTCCCGTCGGGACTCCCCTCTCAGAGCCCGCGTCCTGATACCGCGTACCCAACACATCTGCAGGGCTCTTCTGCTGGCTGCGGGGCAGGTCCTCGCGTGGCATGATCCCAGCATCACTGCCAGCGGCACTGGTTACCTCCATCGCTGCTCGTCTCCTTCGCCTTCTGAAGCACAAGCCAAGAAGGATGAGGCAGCTGAGGAGTACGAGGGCTCCACCACCTACGCCCGCCGCGACACCAACGATCGTACCGTTGCTGAGTCTGTCGGCCTGGTTTGTGTCTGTGCCGCTCGATGGCGTTGTCGATCCGTCGATGCCTGAACCTACTATACTTGTTGGGGCCAGGGTTACAGTGACAATACTTGTCGACGGCGTGGATGTCGAGCACGATGGGACACTGGATGTCAATGGCCCTAGCGTTGGTGGAGGGCCTGGCGGAATGATGATAACGGGCGAGGTGAACAAGGCTGATGACGTAGACAATGTAGACGACAGAGACAATGTGGATGAAGTGGACGGTGTCGGCGTGGTTGACAAGTTCGTGTTTTGAAGCGTGGTAAGAGTACTCAATGCGCTCGAAGAGGATTGAAGCGTGGTAAGAGTACTAAATGTGTCTGAAGGGGATGAAGGCGAGCCTCCTAAACTTTCCAAAGACCCAGGCGCGCTGGTTGTTGTCGCTAAGAAATATATCAGCACTGATTTTTTTAAGCCGTCAACCATGACCGAAGTACTTACGAGCTGAACTTGCGCCGGACACTGTGATCGACCCAAGGCCATTCACACCAGCGGCACAAGCAGGAGCTGACGATCCATTGGGTTCAGGGGTTGTTACACAGGAACTACCCAGTGGACAGCATATCCCATTGCCACAGTTGATGGGTGTCAGACGATGACAGCCTGCGCGCAGCTCGGCTTGAGGTTCTGCCAGTGGGCCTCTCTCCTCAACACCGGCGTGCATTTTGGGCTCACTGGACCCACAAGTGCGAACACGGCCTCCAAAGACTTTGCTGGAAGGCAGGCCTGGCAGCCGGGGTGTATCAGCTTGGTTGACGACCGTGGTCACCAGTTGGTACAATGCTGGATGAGATACTCGAGAGATGGTGGTAGGCTTGCGTACCGAGAATACAACAGTGAATAAAGTCAATATACAAAGAAGTAGGGTATAGTGCCGTCAGAGTCATGACAATCAACGATGCCCAGCAGAAAATGATAAAATTACATTAAAATAATACCGATATCAGCTGCCTGCAGCTTCAAGAGGCGACTCCATACCGACGTAATAGCGGTCTAAGGCAAACATAGACGGGATCTGGGGACACAGAGTCACATACATAAGTAAGATCTTGGTCGCTTCTTGCCGAAAGGCTTATTGACTCGATTCCAGAGCATCATCAAACGGCTCGTCACAGTATGCGACCGTGAGCAGGCATATGATTGTCGTCAGAGCGTAACTTTTGATAGCCCTAGACGTGTCCGTGCCAATGGAGAGCTTAATCTTCGTCCTGTGTTGATGCCATGAACTATGCTGTCAAGGACCCCGCGGCTTCCGCAAAGAAACGCCCAATTTGGGTTCAATGTTCTACCTCGCCTTACAGACATCTGCAACCTCGCCCGTTCCAAGACGCGTCTACGTAAGCTTACAAGAATTATTGGATGTGCACCACGATTGGTGATCCGGCCAGAGGCAGAACCCTGCATTCTGGAAACCGGAATGTCTGGCCATGCAGGCCTGCGGATGGCCACGATCATCTTGCCTGATCTGGTGAACTGGCACGGTCTCCGCTGTCGATGCCCGACCACGATCTATAATTAATTGTCAATTGGCAAATCTCTACATGCAAATCGTCCATCTTTGCCGAGACCCCCTCGTCTGACAGCGTATCGCGATGCATAAGATCTGAACAATGAGCATGGATCATTCTGCCAAGCGCTGTGACTTGGGATCAGGACGAGCGACAAAGATCAGATATGTCTGTTGACGTCCGCAGTTCAGCCCACCAAGTTCGACGGTTGGGAGAGGGAGTTCGGGAACGTGCGCGGGAAGAAAGAGGACCGTCGAAGTCTATTTTCTCGCAGAATCCTTGGTAGCACTCCGCGATAGGGCCAACATCGTCCCAGAAATTGTTCAGACTCTGTCTCAGGGACCACTCTTACACCAGGTCACGGTAGCAGCGGGAGCTTGGGCCGCTTCACGAGTTGAGATCGGTTCTCAGTCAAAATACAAACGACCTTCTCTTTCCAGTCTATGGCAAGCTTATTACTAGCAGTTCAACGGATCAACGGATTGACACGCCTACAGAAATGGTCCGGCGGGAGCCGCCGAAGTCGTATGTATTGATTACCGGAGATAGACGCAGCTTGCCGGCGTTTATGGCGTTAACCTCAGATTTACCGCCGGCTCGTTTTCCGAAGGACGCCGTAGCCCGGTAGACTACGATCTTGTAATTGGCTTCATGGTGTAGTACTTACACCGGCGGGTGGATCGGGGGGCATTCGGCTTCCCCGCGAAGATCATGTCAGCTGGTCAGAACACTCCGTTACCTGGTGTAATCTCGGCATAACCTGTCCTTGCTGATGATTTCCAGTAATTACACCATCTTGGACTATTTAATCGAGTACGTGACCTTTCTGTCGTCAACTAAATTTGGAGCCAGGAAGGGATCAGAGCGACAACTCACCAAGCTTGCTTCGTCTGGACATGATATTCGAAAGCCAAACCTTGAGGTGCGCGTTTCAGCACCCTCGGTAAACTGGGTGAAGATCACCGCGCGCTTCCCGCCTTCACGTGATCTCACGATGGCCTCCTCCACACATGGCACTATCCTCGTGACAGGCGGCACCGGCAAAGTGGGCACCTGTCTTGCGCGCCTGCTCGCCTCAGCTTCTGTCCCACACCTAGTCGCTACCAGGTCAGGTTCATCAAGGACGCCAAACAGTATAAAATTCGACTGGCTCGATCGTACGACATGGGGCGGTGTCTTCACTCAGGACGGCGACAGGGCCCCCGTGACGGCGATCTACCTCATCGCGCCACCTGTTCTTGACAGCAGTCCCATCATGGATGATTTCAGTAAGCCTTCAGGCCCCACTGCGTGCGGACATGATGAGTCATGGGGATCTGATTGTGTGTCCTAGTTGATCTGGCCCGGACCAAGCATGGCGTCAAACGATTCGTCCTCCAAGGCTCAACCGCTGTCGAGGCAGGTGGTCCGGCATTCGGAGGAACAGCGGCAGTTCTAGCCGACCTGGGCGGAAGCAACGAAACTGAGTTTGCAATCATGAGACCGACTTGGTTTCAGGGTGAGAGCCCCTTTGTGCCGTTTCCTCTCGCGCCTCTGCCCGCCTGTCATCCGAGGAGGAGAGGCCTTGGCTGACCTCAAAACTATGCCACAGATAACTGGGCCGAGCAAGACAATCTGCATAAGACAGTCCTGAGTGAGGGGAGAGCCTATTCTGCCTCTGGCGACGGCAAGATTCCTTGGGTGTCGAAGCATGACATCGCGGCGTGCGCGTTCCATGCGCTAACAGCGGACAAGAGCGTGAATGGGGATCTGGTTATTTTGGGGCCCGAGTTACTGTCTTATGCCGACGTAAGCAGTATCTTTCTGTGAACTCTCTTCGTTGCTGCCCTCCATGCTAAAGAAGCTAGTGCGCCGACATCTTGACCCAAGTGACGGGCAAGAAAATCGTACACGTCAACCTCTCATCCGAGGAGCTCGCGGCGCGCCACACGCAGAATCTCGGGATACCAGAGGATTACGCGACGGGGCTGGCAATGATGGATATTGCCATAAAGCATGGCTCGGAGGAGAATCTGAACGATGTTGTATTGAGCGTGACGGGAAAGAAAGCAAAAACATTCAGGGAATTTGCAGAGGAAAATAAGAACCACTGGATGTGACGGAATATGAGAACAGGAGGAAAATGTTGACAAACGATAACTCATACTTTCAAGATTGAAAGGGCTTCGTTAGCTAGTGTGGTTTGGAGCCAGTCCAGACGCCGGACTTGGGCTTGCCAAATTGCATAGCCTGTGAATCCCATGAGCCACCATACCAATACCCAAAGGTCCGCCTGGACATGCTTCCCGCCGAAGTCGAACAAACGCCTTGCTCAGTAAAGTCTCCAAACAAAATGGCCATCATATCGTGTCGTTCACTGACGTGTCTTGTCTCTCTCAATATCCATCGAAGGATGTGCCGCGTGGTCTCGCAACTGTATGAAGTGTCAGATGTGTCGAACTCCAAAGGCATAGAGAGTGAGAAGACAGAGTGACCAGACCATACCTTCAGCAGAACATTGACCTGCCTGATTCCAACCTCATCCGCCAGAAATTTCAGTCTGTCGTGCAGGTACAGCTTCTGTTCTGGTGTAGCAAAGTCCGACATCATCGCCGCAAATGCAGGCTTGTAAATACTCATGCCCGCGACACCCTTGGCCGGCGAGTCGGGAGAGGCCGTGCCACATACGAAATCCGTAACACCGGAGTCGTATCCGTTCCACGAACAGGCATACGGCATCGAGGCCACAATGTCCCTGATGCGGCGTTTCGCCGCTTCCACGGCCATCTCATACTCCTCGCCCGACCGCCAGTCATCGGGGGCAACCAGCCAGGCCATGCACCGAAAGATGCACGTCGTGAGGTAGAGGTGTGACGCCCAGGTGATGCTGTAGATCATGCAGACGTATAAAGTGCGGAAGTTGTAGACGTCCCCCGATGGTGGTTGAGCACCGTCCGAGGCGGTGCCGGTCTTGCTGAGAAGCCACACAGCGTTCTGCGGCCCGGGCTCGCTGAGGCTCGACAGTTTCTTGGAGATGCCCTGTGCTGTCCGCAGCAGACATAACACGGCTTGGATCTTGCCCGGGTCACGTTTCCCACCTGTCAGTATGCGGTCGACCTTCATTCGGATCTCGCTGGAGGTGATGGTCAGCGTTGCAACGCGGGAGATGTATGCGTCCTGGCAGTTCTGGTGCAGCAGCCAGGAGTAATCGTCGCGGTCATCATTGGGCGCCAGCGAGCGGATGCCGAGGAACTGGTTGCGCGTCATGCTGAACATCTCGGCGCCTTCCTCGGATTCGTTTTGTTGTGGACCACGCATTTTCACGAGTTGGGCGGCGCCTTTGACATGTGATATGTACTCGTCGAGGCGTTCGCGTTTCGCCGCGAGGGTCTGGAGTCTGTCAGCATCCGTAAGATCGGTGGTGGCTCCAGATGTCGCATTCACCTCATAAAAAGCCAGCAGCAACACGGCTGCCAGTGTATCATCATGCTTAACCTGCCCCGGATCCTGAATGGCCTTGTTGACTTCGCGCAGGGCTTTCGAGTAGTGCGACTCGGCTTCGATGACGAGGTGAGACGCACCTGGTCGCGAGGACAAGGCCACAAAAGACACAGCTTTGAAGGCCGACAGTAGACACCTCGATGGACCGTCGGGCTTTGTCAGGATCTTGTATGCGAATTTGAAGTAGCCCCTCCGTCCGGCTCCCGAGTTGGAGACGAGTACATAGTCAGCAAGCAAGTAACAGGTGGCCTGCTGCTCCAGTGGAGTCGAAACACACTTCCAAAAGCATTCCTGAACCGAATCGAAGGAGCCCGTCGACGAAGCGGACATGGGTGTCTTGCCGCGTCCGCGACTATCAAAGAAGCTGCCTGACCATTGCTCGACGTCGGTCCTGGAATCCTCGCTCTCTTCAAAGCTCGCACTGTCGTCGGCGAGGTCTTGGTCGTCCTTCAGACCGGCTTCCCGAAGAACCTGTTCCTTCTCAATCACGATGCGGGTCCGCTTGAATTTTCGTATCGTCGCCTGGGTTTCGTCGCGTATCTTGCCCTCGAAAGGATCTCTATACCCTGGACACTGCCTCTTCGTCCTCAGGCACTTCATACAGGCAGGTTTGGTCTCGTCGCACTTGATCCTGCGAGCGCGGCATAGCTTGCACCCGCCCGAGGGTTTGCCTGTGTTGACCATGTTGACAGACCAAATGGTCCAAGCGATGTGATGAGATTAAACTCGCCCAGACAGCTGTGCAAAGGGGGTTGATTTGTTAAATTTGTGCGCAATAGCGATCATCCACAGGAACTCCTTCACATCGTCATTTCTCCGGTATGCAGGAGAGCGGATCGGGTGATTGAATTAGATCTGCTTTCTGTCGAATCTCAGAGACCAGTGGTCTGAACAAGTGAGGTGTGAGGCCCAGGTGGCGCGCGGTTGGCTCATCTGAAATTGTGAAACTGGACATCTGGAGATTCGACCGACATGGTGAGGCTCGCCGTTTCATGATGTGGAATGACAATTACGCCCTTTACTGTCTATTGGAAGCCAGCGGCAGCCCCTCGCGCACCCCCCTCTTGGCATTACAATTCACAAACCTTGATACTTTTCCGGGATCCACCTTGAAGCGAGCCCGATCCCAAGAACGCGGTTCAGTCTTTACAGAAGCATCATTGGGCATTGCAATCACCTCCAAGGCGGCCCTCTCGAGACATTACGAGGCAAAACTCGATCGCAATACTGCAGTCCGTGACCCGCTCTTCAACCAAGAGGAACATCAAACCAGCTGGCATGCATATGCCAAACTATAATAGGCGCAGGCGACGTACCACTAGTAGTCTCCCGGTCGTTGCCGAGGCGCGCCTCGTCATCAGGCTCGAAATCGCACGGGCTGGCATACGCATCAGCTCAGATCCTGAACATGATGGACGATCGACGTTGACAAGGAACTTAGAAAGCCGAAGTTACCTCAGCCAGTCGATGGAGATTAGATATGAATAGGATCCATCCGCCAGCTAGACCCGGCCATCCGATCTGCCGACGGAAACGGAACCGGACCCGAGTTGATGGTTCTCTTGGCAGCACTTCCCGTTGTGTCAGATCAAGCCCGGCTCACCAAACCACAAGATCACGGCTTCGACCACATGGGCCATGCAGTGTCTATGAAGTTTGTCCAACGCTGTCAGGGGTCTTTGATTTCAGCTTTTGCTTCATTACGATGCAGTACCTAGGTAGTCGCTTGGATCACCGCCAAGCGGTCTACCGCAGGTATCTGTGATCTGTTAGTGTGCAGCCGGTGTCTGTGGGCAGATCGTAACCTTGGAGACAGTGTACTCACGATCTCCCATACCACCTACTTCGGTACCAGGCCGGAATAAAACCCGTCATGTCAGTTCTCCGTGGCCCGTGCTTCACAATGGGGTAGGTCACTTTTTGCTGTCAGCGTTGCAAGAAGTACCTGTGGCGCAGGTCTCCCCCCCCCCCCCCGGGGCTGCAGAACCAGCCCAGGTAGTTTTATTTACCCGTCACACCTAGGGTGTGCAGGGAAGACAGACAAGGGCAACAGCAGTGCAGTGTGTTGCACTCGTGACTTGGGATGGCCTTGGTAGGGGACATTCAGTTTGAATCCCAGGTGCCGCCCTGTCTTGCCTAAGTAGCTACATGTGTATGTAAGTACCTAGGTATCAGCCAACGGTTGGGCCAACATGTAGGTACAAATCATGGTGCGGCGGTTCGCTCGTTCAATATGGATGATGCAAAATTGTCGCGTCTGATACCGAAATGGAATCACTTTGCTTGCTCCAGTCTGCAACTCAACAGCAATTCAGCCATGCGAGGGAGACTGCATTCCAGCCAATTGCAGCACTGTGACAAAATGTCCCATTTTGTTGGAATATCAGTCACGATGGCCGTACAAGGAGTAGTTCCGCCGAACGTGCCTCGTACGTAAGCAGAATTACTCAGCGCCAGGTGGCCTACCAGCCCTATCGTTCACACGATAATCTGTACGATCGTACAAAGCCCATTCAACGCATTTCAAAGTACTCGTGGCATCGACTTCCCGCCACGAGGGAAAATTTGCACGGATAAGCGATTACAAATGAATTGCAAGTCAGAACTTCTCACTCTTCCTGGAAGCCACTCCACAGGGTATGTCGGTATGTGACTTGAGATATTGCATACAGTGTGTAAGCCGAAAAGTTTCTGAGGATCCGCCGGCGGGGTCGGGGTTACCTGAACTGAGACGTGACAGGAGCAGCACATTCTCGCTATCTACAATTCAGGAATGCATGATGCCGATAGGGGAATACCAGTATTCCTGTGACGTTCTCGTTGGGGGAGGGGGGTTCCGCTTTCTACTTTTCCGCCGCTTTAGCTGTCTAAAAAAGGGGATCTCGGCTACACTCAATACTTTTGCAATACTGGCTCGCAGTGCAGCAGTCGACATCCAACTCCAATGTCGGACGGACAACCATGGCTTTTCTAGATGCCCAACTCCCAAGAGATATGGCTTTTGCTTCCCGTGGTCTCTCCGCCTCTTTGAGAGGTCCTCGACAACTGCACCGGGACGAGAACAGTTTTGCAGGTATTGCGGAGCCCCCGGTACAGTCGTGGCTGGCAGAATCACTCTAATGCTACCTAGGTATGCTAATCGGCCAACCAATAGAGAAAGAACTGGAGTTGGAGTACCTTGCGCACATCGCCGCAGGTTCTCATCCAGGAGTCGTCTGGTATTGCTGCTTACTGCTTGTCTGGCTACGGCTGCGGCAAGTTTTGCGCTTCTGCCTTGACGCAACGAGGTCCACACCATTCGCAAACCTACCTGCAAATACGGGCACGAAACCCGTCAGACGGACGCCAATCTTCGGATCATATTTACTACCTAGGTAGTCCTCTGGTCTCTGTGCGCACTGGTTCCTAGTAAGTCGGACTGAAGAGTCTCCGGCGGAGAGATACTTCCGCTAACGATACGGCTCCGTTGCTTCGCAACGGCTGCTGGATGGTGTAAGCCACCCTGCCGTAATTCAGTCATCATCTCTTTGGGGGCCAGGACTTGATCGTAGAGAGAAGCACCGCCCGGAGACTCAATAACAGGCAGAGCTCACAACATATTTACACGGATCATATCACAGAAGATTGAGTGCAGTAACTGAAAAATATGATTGAGAGAGGTGTCATCCACTGAGGAACTTTAACCGTCCTCCCAGGCTCATTTTGCACGCGTGCTCGATACCTTCCATGTGTCATGACAAATGACACCAGAAAGACTGTCAGGCTGACATTTGAAAATTCTAGATGGTATTCGACAAATGAAGATTACATCTGGAGACAAAGAAGCGGAGTCGGCGAGAGCGTTGCTCCAGCCCGAGTCGCTCCCGAGTTGCTACCGAATCCTTTTCGCCTTGAGCATCTACCCGTATTACGAGCGTCGGGTTGGCTGATAGGTATATACTCAACTGTAGACCACATAAAGAATCGGAGAACCTTCCAAGGTTGTTCTTAGAATCCAGAAAGTAGCTACGAGGTTACCATTCTACAACAATCTGCATTTATATAGATTATCATCATCATCTACGATGTCACTCCCATCACCGGGCGAGAAGGCGGAGCCAAGGCCAACATCGCTCGGAGAACTCGAACCCAGATCATCAATATCGCCGGAAGATGGAGCACGAAGCCCTTCAATCCCGGACTTAGAAAGAATACCCACAGTGCGTAGCTCAGCAAGGGTCGAAACAGTCGGCGGCAAGCCTGTGTTCAAGGCAACTTTGGACTTCAAACTGGCGTTCCTCGCGCTGTCTACCTTAGCACTGGCCACTGCATTTGATGCCACAACAATTGCACCTGCATTACCGACAATCAGCACAGATCTCGGCGGCACGGCACTGCAGGCCTTCTGGTCCGGCACGAGCTTCCTGCTTGCCTCGACGTCGCTGCAGCCTACGATGGCCTCATTCAGCAACATATTTGGGCGGAAACATGCATGTTTTCTGCATTTTGTTTTCCTATCAAAAGGCCCTATCGGCCTCGGGATGGGTCGAGAACGCATGCTAACGCATTTCCCAGCTCATCTATCTCTCCTCCACGATTTTCTTCGCCGGCTCACTCATTGGCGCACTAGCCGGCAACTTTACGCTTCTCCTCGTCGGTCGAACGGTACAAGGTGTCGGTGGGGGCGGAATCCTCGCGCTCAGCGAAATGGTCATCACAGATCTAGTACCTCTGCAGTTTCGAGGAGAATGGATGGCCCTGCTCTCTGTCACGTGGGCAATTGGTACAGTATTCGGCCCCCTGATTGGCGCCGGCTTTGCTTAGAATGTGACGTGGCGATGGATCTTTGTGAGCTTCTAGCAGTCCGATGTTTTCCAGCTTTGGACCATGCGCTGACGATATCGGACCAGTATATCAACCTGCCCATCACAGCTCTTGGGGTGATCTTTATTTACTTTTTCCTACACCAGAGCGCTATTCCAGGAGAAATGGCGCAGAAGCTGAAGCGTTTCGACTGGGTTGGCAGCATATGGTTCATCACTAGCTCCACAGTCTTCCTCTTCGGAATCACAGCAGGAGGGACCATGTACCCATGGAAGTCAGCAGCTGTGCTCGTCCCGCTGGTCGTGGGCCCTCTTTCGTTTCTCGGTTTTGCATGGTGGGAAGCGCGCTTTGCCAAGGAGCCCATTATCAAGAAAGGAGTGCTCAACAACTGGAATATCATTGCGTCCTGTAGGCATCTTTTTCTTACTGTTATGGATCCCAAACTTACTTTGTGCTGCGTTCCCGCATGCTAATAGTCTCTAGATATAATGACAATGCTTCATGGCATGGTTCTTTGGTCATTACTCTACTTTATTAGTAAGTCGCGAGTTTCTAACCAAGCCGAGAGAGGGCCCCAAGGCTGACGTGACACCGCAGTGCTCTATTATCAAGGTGTGAAGCTCCATGCACCGGTCATATCCGGTGTAGCAGGCCTCCCTTTATCCCTCGTCGTCGCGCCCGCTTCAGGCATGGTGGGATTCCTCGTCGCGCGTACGGGGAGCTACCGCTGGTCTCTGTGGTCAGGGTGGCTCATCACGACCCTCGGCTCCGGTCTCTTGTTGCTTCTCAAGCCGGACACCACCGTGACGCAGTGGGTATTCCTCACCATCCCCATTGGGCTCGGTACGGGCATCCTGTTCCCCGCCATGTCCCTGTCCATCCAGGCGGCATGTGAGCCTGCGCTCAACGCGGATGCGGTGGCCTTCTTCACCTTCACAAGAAACTTCGGACAAGGTGTGGGTGTAGCCGTCAGCGGAGTCATTTTCCAGAATGTCCTCAGATCCAAGTTGGAGGGCTTGCAGGCTTGGAAAGCGTATGCGGACGAGTACAGCCGGGATGCGACTGCTCTGGTGAATATCATCAAGACGATAGAGCCTGGTCCAGAGAGACTTGAGTTGATCGGAGCTTACAACGATGGCCTGACCGCTATCTGGATCAGCATGATTGGCTTTGCGGGATTCTGTCTGCTGTTGAGTGGCACTATCAAGGGATATAGCCTCAAGCAGGAGCACGTCACAGCACAGGGTTACGAGAGCGGGCATCATGGAGAGAAAGCGGCCGACGTCGAACGAGGTGAGACGCACGCATAGACTCAACTGGGTAATTTGCTCTAGACTTTCATATAGCATTAGTGGAGTCCACGGGTGTCTCAATTAGAACATTTATTTATGTTCGTGAAATCACGGCTGCCTCTGCGAAAACACAAGCCATGAACGAGAGCCCGAGACGCCAAATGGCAAAGATTGCCCCACACCAGGCTCGTGGGGATCATCACAGACGAGACTAGGAGGCAGGCTGACAGCGCGCCCTGCATGATCATGCCGTGAACCCGGAATAAACCCAACAGGTGGGTTCTCAACGTCGCCGTCAGGACCGTCAGCCCAGCCCATGGCGCTCGCGTCTTCCGATTGGATACTTGACGCAATAGTAACCTGGGTTCCCGACCACACGCTATGGCCTCACACGCGTGGACATTCCGTAAATGAACTCCAGGCCTGCCCCCGAGTGAGTGAAGAAGAAAAATCCCCCAAGGTCACACATACCTGCTGACCTGGTGCCAGCCATCGACGAGAACAAAACGCGAGGGTATGGCAGGGGAGACCCGTTACACGACACGGACGGGCGTGTCCTGACCGCTGGAGGAGGCTCTCGGGCTATAATTACCCCAGGGCTTGCGGATTATCGTGGCTGCGTGCGAGGGTCCGGTCACCGAGCGCTTCGACGGTGGAGATTGGTCCGCGGATGATGTGCATCATCGGACCTCGTGGTGGCGCCGGGTTGTTTTCCTTTTGCTTGGTCCCCGTCGTGAGCTGCAGTCCTCCCCCTCAGCCCCTCTGGTTCATGCTGCGTGGTCAAATCCCCCGAGTGGCCACGTCACAGCGGGCGAAAAGCAAGTGCTTGTCCTTGTCGCTCATACAGTCGGACCGACATGCAGACGGTTTCGGCGATCATGATGCTTTTTCTTCGCAGTCTCGCGGATTAGGCATCAACAGGCTGATTTTAAGTGCCAAGTATAGCCGGGTGGCTGCATAAACTGCCCGAAGAAGGCATCCCGACGGCGTGGCGATGGGGAAGATGCTGCTAGGTCCACGTCGCCATTGTTGCAATGTTGCCACGGCAAAATGCCATCAGAGGACAGGTTGCAAAATGGGGCTGCAGTTATGGGACTTACTCAGAAAACCGGACTTCTAATTGAAGAGTGCTGGATAAGTGTCCAAGGTGCCCATTTCCCAGGCGCCACGAATGAGCCCGCGCGGACATTGTAAGGTTTTGATTGACATCTCAACCGGCATAGCAGCAAAGATATTATACAGCTCTAAGCAACAATGTGCCACAATATGTGCACCGTAGAAAAGCAATGTGACCGCAACTACTGCCGTCGTAGTCCAAAGGCCAGACCCACCGCCATGCCGGTAACAGTTAGAATCAACATAAATCTAATGACCATGCGCCGTCTTTGTCTCCACCACGATTTGCCCGCGACTCTTCTTGCATCGGTGCCCTTTTCGACCTCACCCTCACCTTCACTCCCCCTTTCCAGATCTCTCGTCCTATTCTCGTTCAGACCCTCCTCGTGAACCTCCCCGCCACCGTCCGACGCCCCACTCCCAGGGTCTCCCGATGAGCCTGCCGCCCCAGAAGCCAACGAACAACAGCGCCTCGGCCCCGGAGACGACATGCCCGAGCAGGCCGTCCAGCTGCTCCTCACGCTCCTCGGGGTCCTCGCGCTCCTGGCGCTCCGCCCGCTGTGGAAACTCGCCCGGCCCGGGGGCCGCCCCGGGCTGGGCGTGAGCCCCAGCTGGTCATACGCCGTGATGTAGTCCTCGCCGTACTGGTACAGCCCCGACCGCGACCGCCGGTCGGCCTTGTGCGGCGCGACGTCCGCGAAGATGGCGTTGGCGTCCTCGCGGATTGGGGGCATCCAGGAGACGCTCTGGAGCGAGGTCCGCCGGCTGTGCGAGGTCACGGGGCGGAGTGTCGCTGCGGAGGGGAAGGTGAACGTCGTTGATGAGGGCGTCGAGCTGAGAGGCAGGGAAGTGGGGGAGGTTGGTGATATTGGTGAAGGGTCTGGTTGTGGACCGTATGGCGAGGTAGGTGTGAGCGGCCGCGTTGGCGAGGATGGTGGTGAGAGGTCTTTGGTTGGCGACGGGGGTGGTGGTGAGGGTGGCCGTAGAGACGGCGTTGAATATGTGTGTGGCATTTCCGCGAATTGACCTCTGCGTCCGCTGATGTTTACCTCAATCAGAGGATGTGGTGATATGGGAGGTTTATTCTGAAATCTGTACGGGCAAGCCTTCTTCGCGGCTAGAATTGGCTCTATGACGAACAGTCTTTCCCGGATCCGGTTCTCATCATGAAGAAGTCCTCGAGATCAGCTAGCCACTTGACTAAGCTCTCAAAATTACTAGGACCCCGGATCGCCGCCGGTCCGTTGTTCTCGAGGATGCCTAGTACCTAGGTAGCCCGGACAAAGGAGGAATGTCTCACTCTCGAGGGAGTAGGGTCCAAACGCATCAATAAGCATCGACACACAGGCGCCCAGGTGTTTTCGGTCTCGCTCGTCTTCAGCAGGGCGATGCCGTGCAGCGCACCAGTGCCTCTCAGACGTTGGAAATATGTGGAGTAAGGAGCAGGAGCATGTCTCAGAGATGGAGATTTGGCAGATTACACAGGGAGGGAAAAGCAAACAAACACAGTCAGGAGAGGATACCATGTGCTCGTCGCTCGGATCCCCGGGCGGGGCAGACACGAGCCGCATTATGTATACCCTCCAACAATCTCTCGTGTCGCTTGACAGCCGATCGATGAGGTGCCAGACGGGGTGGTAAGAGAGCATGGCTGCCTCCCAGAATAGGTCCAATACCACGATAATCCGTACACGGTCTAGGAGACGGGTCCAGCCTCTCGGGAGCTGATCGAGGGACACACGACATGAGGATTTGCATAAGTGGCTGACAGCTTCGACGGAGACGAAAAGAGGCCGGCGCTCACCAGACTGCCAGCAGGTAATAAGCAGTCGCAGCAGAAGTGATCAGCGCGCAGTGCCGCAGCATCTGCCTCCATTGCCGGATCGCTACTTTCGATTGATGGCACAGCATGGAGCACCGGACTCTCTTCGGCACCAAGATGCCGGGTCTGCCGTAGTGCACACTATGCCAGACGCGGTGGCCGAGGCTCGTAAAGGAGACAAATAGCTTCTTGGAACTTCTCCACTTGAGGTTTCCTGCTTTATGAGGCTGGGATAGGTACAGTATGTAGACAGAGAGTGAAGAGGAGGGGACGAGGCAGAGGCCAGTGGCTTGACGACCCCCCCCCCCCCCTCAACTAGAGGCAGGGTCAGAAGCAAGGGAGAAAGCAACCCGCTCGAGCGCTGAAGATCAACATTTGCGTGCCTTGCCACGTTGCCTACATTGAAACAAAATCAAACTTGATAAACGACCCTCCCCTCATACTCACCGCTAGAAGACACAAAAAAACACGTCCCCGCTTCTGACACGCACCCAAAGTCTCAGGCCGGTTCTTCGTTTCCCGAAGCGCCATGCGCTGGACGCGGTCTCAGCTTGGTTGTGCGTGGGCGGGAGCACTGCGACCACCCACTCACCGAAGCTAAATAAGACAGACGCCTCACATCCTGTCATCCCTCTCGCCGCCGCGGCAGTGGCTTGAGCCGCTCCGGCATTTGCAACAGCCTTCTGGGCGTCGCTACTATCGGAATAAACATTACACAGAAGAAGAAAGAAGAAAAAAAACAGGGCCCCACCTCCTTCTCGGCGCGCAGGTTCCGGGATCCTTCTAGAAGGATGCCCCAGGCCTGCGAATGTGAGAGATAGAGAGGTAGGGCGAGCTCGGCAGGGGGCTTGAGAAGCGCCACTAGACCCCGAAGCCCGCCGTGCGACGAATGTTTGCATGCGGGTCTCAGTTGCTGGGACGTTGCTCATGTACAGAGTGGCAGCAGGCTTCAGCCACTCAATGAAGTGAGAGGAAATGAGGGAAGGAGGGATGACGGATGCCATGTACTGTGGTAATAGTGAGCAAAACGACTTCCTGTTCTCATGATGCACAGCAGCAAAAGTGCGAGCGGCACACGGCCAACGAACCAACCGGGCAGCCCGAGTCCCAACTTCGTCGTCATCATCTACGACCACCTGGCCGCAGTTTAGCAGGCCTTTTCCTGCACCTTTCAGCTGCTAGTGCCCTCCGAGCAGGCGTGCCAGCCAAGCCCAGCTGCCTGGTCCTGACCGGCCTGGCTGTGGTTTCCGGGCGTGTGCGCCTCGGGCGCGCGAGTATTCACTCGCTCACTCACACAAAGTGCAAGGCCAGAACCTCGTTCTGTGATCCATATGAGCTCGTTGTTCGTTTGGAGAGGCGGGAGAAGGCTCAGGCGTCGGGCGGCCCTGCCATCCGAAGTCCATGACCAGTCAATTGTAGCTAGAAGAGGCAGGAAAATCACAGTGGCCAACCTCAGATGGACACCCCCTTCAGTGTACTCATTATGCCATTCTTGCTTTTCGTCTTGCGCTATTGCCTGATACAGATCATTCACCTTCGTAGATTTCGTCCGGTTGGATTGCCATCCCTCCACTAGCTTGATATATGCGCCAAACATCGCGTATAAACACATTATAGGTAGACATATATCCTTTGCTTCATGAGAGCCCCATTTGCCCACAGACCACACTTCCTTCAGCACATGTCACCTCCAGATGTCACCCACCACGTAGCCAGCCAGTCGCAAGACACTTTTCGTAGCCTGAGCCTATGCATGAAATGCAGCAAAGAATAGAGACATGAGAAAAAGAAGATGAAAGCCACTTCTCTGCCAAGGTGGTGATGCTAGGAATATTGGGCAGGAAATCTCAAAAGCGGAAGAATAAAACAAACCCAGACAATGCATCATACCAGTCAGTAACCCTCCCAAACCAGTCCCCCGTTCTGCCAGTGCCTTTGACCCCATGCAAACGTACACGTACCCCGTTATCTCGTGGCTCTAGATGCTTTCGTGAATGGAAAAGAGACGAACAAAGAGAGAGAGTGTGTGGGTAAGAGAAATGGGGGAATAGTGCGACATTCGGGCCGGCGTGCAAGTGCCGTGTACCCGCTCCATAGTTCTATCCAGCCGCCCGTCCGCTGCCTCCTTGCCATCATGCTTTTCCAACGTGTCGAATCCAACTGAAGTTCTAGCCTCACTGCCGGACGAGTTCACTTCCGTCTTGGCACTCGGCGGCTCTCTCTGCGCAAGATAAACAATTTATCTGTCCCATTCTTTGCGACCAGCCTCCTCATGGCCCGTGCAACTTTTCCCGGAGATAGACAACGGCCGCATACCCCGCACAACAGATGGTACTCATGTTGTGCGCACACCACGGGCACTTGACGCACGTGGTCACCTGCCCGGACACGCCAAGCCTCTTATCCTTGACGACGTCGTCGGGCCGCGCCATGGCTTCGTACACCCGGGAGGGCATGTCCTGGTAGAACTTGCAGTGGCAGCACTCGACCAGCATCTTGGCGATGGGCTTGTCGAGCGGCGGAGAGGAGTCGACCTTCTTGTTGTTGCTGCTGGCCTTGCTGTTTGCGAGTGGGGAGGTCACAGTTGCTGCTGAGGGAGATTGTTGTTGCTTGGTGGGTCCGGTTAGGGCGAACGTTCGTGGACCTGAAAGAGACGTGTTGTTATTGTTATTGCCGCTGTTTGTGCTGACGTTACTGCTCGTCTTCGAAGCTGGTGCGCGCGGGGATGACGGCGCGGCGTTGCGGGCTTCCTGCAGGTAGGCAGAGGCCTTGCTCGACGGTTGTGCGAACGCCTTCGGGCTGTCTGTCCGAGTGTTTGACGAGACGGTCCGCTGCTCGAGCTCCTCCTTCGGTATCGGTCGCTGACCTTGCCGCGTCGCGCGGGGAGGCAGAGACTGGTGGGGCAAGTTTGGGAGAAAGCTCGTCTCCGAGGCCCTCGAGGCGAAATTCTGCCCCTTGAAGGCAACTGGTCCCTGCTTGGGTTGTACACCGAAGAGATTGTGACGATCTCGGTCCAGCGACAGTGGTGTGACGTCCCCATTTGGTGACTGCAGAGGCGAATCAACAGCAGCGTTGAGATCGTTAAAGGACCTCTTGACATCGATGCTCGTGAGCGCGCTCGTGAAGGACAGCTGGTCCGGATCCAGCGGCCTACTGCTGTGCGTCCATAGCTCATCGGTCAGAGACTGCTGCTGGCTCGGCAGATTTTCGATGAAGTTAGAGCCGGACAGTCCTTTCGTCGTCTGCAACAAGAAGTCGTTCTGGCTGAAGCTCGGTATCTCGACGTTGATTCGCGGCGACTGCGACCCGGTCTGTCTTGATGCAAAATATCCGGGTGCATTCTCGCCCATTGCTGACGAGCCGGACTGGCGCCCTTGAATAATTGCTGGACTTGACGACATGGCTGCCCGTTTCAGGTCATCGATGCGGAGTGTCTGGGTCTCCTTTGACGAGCTCTGCGGCCTCGAGGTGTCCGGTGTCGTCACAGGCGAAGGGGGTGGAGACTCCGAGTCGAGATGGGAGGAAGACGAGGACGCCCCCGAGTCCTTCGGGTCAGCCGGTGACTGATGCTGGCCAAGAGGGCTGGTGATGCGAGGCTCATTTGACTGCTTTGTGCCCTTTCCAGACAGAGCCGGGCTGCTCTTTGCTGCGGGCGAGGCGCTAGAATTGCCCTGCAGGGTGTGAGGAATCCCAGGCAGAGGGATCTCGGTGTCGCTACCAACAAGCGTGTCCATCGTTCCAGACCGAGGGCGTCCAATCGCTACAGCAGCATCCGGAGTCGTAGAGCCTGACCTGAAACCCGACCCAAAGGCATCCTTCAGCCTCCTCTTCCCAGGCTGCCAAGCTGGCGGCGGAGTAGCCTGGGTCGGAGTGTGCGCCGGGCTCATCTTGGCCTTGATCGACGCGGACAGGCTCGCGGGGGGGGACGGCGGCAGTCCGTCCACAGGCGGCGAGAACGGACGCTCGAGAAATCCAAAGTTCTTCTCGCCCATCGCCATGTTGGTATTGGGGAAGAAGGAGCCGTCGCGTGCCGAGTCTGGCGGCACGGCGATCATGGAAGCAGTCCGGTCCCTATTCCGCTTGTTCTTCCACGATACTGGCGGAAGGCTGATCGCCCCTCTTCTATCTTCCTTCGGTGTGGCCTGGCGCTCGTGGCTGTCGTAGCTCTGCCCGCGCCCCGGAGTAAGAGGAGCGCCGTTCATCTGCCGGCCGCGATCCTGGGATGATGACATGAAGGTCTGCACCGTCTGCACCGACTCCCGCGACTCGTTCTTTTTGGCAAAGGACGGCTCGTTCTTCGTCTGGTCCTTATCCTTGGAGCCAAACAGCTTTCCCGCCGCGGAGATGAGGCCGCTGCCAAACGAGCCGCGTCGTGTTCTGGGGTTGCTGTTCGACTGCTGCTTCATGAACGGTGTCTTGGAGGATGTCGGAGGATAGGAGATGGCGGGGGCCGTGTCCCGCTTCTTGGCCGGGTCGGTCTGCGATTGTTGCTGGGACGTCGGGCGTAGCATCATCTCGGACGCCGGCCGCTCCGTCGAGGGCGCCCTCGAGTCCATCAACCTCGTCATCGCGGCCTCCCGCTCCCGCTCCAGCCGCACGCCACCGATGAATCTGGGACTCCGGGCGGTCGTCTCGGCGGGCTCGCCACCGTTCGATTGAGACGGTAGCAATGGGATTATGGTGTTCGTCTGATTCGCGGCAGTATTGCTGAGCTGACTCGACTGGCCGTTCTCCACACTCTGCCGCGGGTGCGTGTTGCTCAAAATCGGGTCGGATAGGGCCCGCGTGTTGGCCACCGAAGGCCGATTCTCCATAGCATCGGGCGGCGGCTGCTTTGATAGCCTCCTCCTCTTCTCCTCGGCGCCTTTCCTCTTCTTGCCGTAATCATCCCAAGTCGGTGAGTGACATATCGACGATCCGTCAGACTGATCGCCGTCCTCTGTTGCAAACGAAACCATCTTCAGATTCGAGGGGTCGTGCGTCGTCGCTGCCTTCACCATAGACGGCAGTGCGTCTCGGTCGGGTTTCCTCCCTTCTCTGGGTGGCGCCTTCTTGAGCTCAATCTGCTTGTTCAACCTGTTCTCGGAGAGATTGATGCGCTCTTTGGACTGCGTATGGATGGACAGCGGCGGGAGCGTGAAATTCCTGACGGTCGACATGTGCCGGTCGTCTTCTGATTGTCGCGATGAGGCAGGCACGGAGGAGTCTCGACGGCGGTGTAGAAGGCTAGGTATCGAGTTCCCGGAGGACATCGAGGCGGGCGAGACGCCACGTCGGCCAGTCGGGGTGGTGGTAGGTTGCTGCTGCATTCGCTCCATCTACGCAAAAGCAAAGACATGTTAGAAAAAAAAAAACATTGATATTTCACAGAGAGCTCGTATCCTGAGACACTCATCACGCCAGCGGTTTTGCTCCCTCACATGCGATTGACACATGGTGGGGCGCGAGGCTGAGTGCAAGTGCGACTTCGACTGACCTTTTGCTTTCTTTCAATCTCCAGCATGCGCTGGAGACTGGCTGCCCGCGACGGCACCTTGTGGCTCTTGCTTTTCTCCGAGGGGTTCGCCATGGTAGCTGTGTTTTATGACGTACGGTGGTAGAGAAAGGTAGG
This sequence comes from Dendrostoma leiphaemia, assembly GCA_026120015.1. Taxonomy (NCBI): domain Eukaryota; kingdom Fungi; phylum Ascomycota; class Sordariomycetes; order Diaporthales; family Erythrogloeaceae; genus Dendrostoma; species Dendrostoma leiphaemia. Next base: position 29,556 of record JALRMF010000054.1, read on the forward strand.
TCCCGATTCCTGCAAGTGGTTGCCGCCAGCTGCAAGTAGGGCGGCTCCTCGCAGGTTAAATAGGAACTCGAAGCACAGTGACCCCACGAAGCAGAAGCAAAGCCGACGTCAAGTGCCAGCGGAGGCGGCGCTCTCGCTCGAGCCAAACTCGCAGGTGTCAAAGTCGGGACGTACCTGGGGGAAACCCAGTAGTAGACCCGTGATAATGGAATTAGTGGTTCAGCACGACTGGCAAAAGCCACTGGGATGGTATAGTCGAGGGTATATGTGGTGTCCGAGGAGCGCTGAGATCAGGTGTCTAGGCGGCCGATCCCCAAGCAAGGGATTCGCCAGAGATGTTCGACGGTGAGATGGGTTAATATTGGTCAGCCCAGCACCGTGGGGTGTGGTGACGATGTAACAGAAACTTTTTGGGGGAGGCTGCGTGCCGAAAGTCGCCCAGCGGTTTAGATTGTGTCAGGCCAGTGTGAAGAATGTATGTCTCAGTGCAAACGCGCGTAGTCGGTGGAACGGCGGGTGGGAAAGAAAAAGTCGACAGGGTGACGAGTTGGAGTTGGAGATGGAGATGTAGTGAAAGTCAGGAAGGTGACCAGATGCCGTGACTGGATTGTGTTTGTAAGTGAATTTTGTATGTCCGTCTGTTGGCCGTGGGCTGAATTGTTGGTCGAAACGGCTGAGCGGTTGAGGGCGGATGCAAAAGGCCATGCAGTGTAATCAATTTGGAAGGCTAGATTAGGCCGTGCGTGGTAACATGACGGTCCAATTGATCTCGCAAGCACCAGCAGCAGGCAGAAGCAGGTCGAAGGATTCAACAGCGCCAGGACAGGAATTGGAAAGCAGCAGCAGCAGACGGCCGAGGGCTGAATGAAGGCTGAAGAAACCCGTTTGAAGTCACACTGAATTGTGGCTCCCCAGGTTTGCGGGGCGGCAAGGTGAATGATCAAGTAGTGACTAGGTAGTCGTGGCTTTTGACAATGACGACGGACAGTGAACGACTGAAGTACCTCCACAGCAGCACAAGACCCTAGACAAGATGCGTCTGACAAAAGAAGGTGGTGGAGTGAGTGTCGGTGCTGATGTGATAGGGCCCAGGACGAGGGCTGAAGCGATCAACGCGGTCAAGCAGTCAATAGACGAGATGAGTAAGGAAAGGGAAAAGAAACATTCCAATAATGAGACCAGTAGAGGAGGACGAGCAGGATAGCAAGGTTAATGTTTGGCCGTATGTCAGCTCACTAGACCTGCACGTTCGTCGCCAGCTAGTACCGGTAGCATAGGTGGAGGGCCGATGGATAGGGGGTGGGCAGAGGGCGAGAGGTCAAGGCGGCAGCATACGGATGTGAGCCACCGGGCACGAAGTAAAGCAGATCAGGATCATCAAGTAAAGATGCTCTTTGCAGCGCGCAGCCCAGCGCAGCTCAGCGCACTGCCCTGTCCCGTGCTGTTTCAATGTTTCCCGATTAGCACTAGGTGCGCTAGGGTGTTAGTTAACAGGGAGGGCTCCAGCGTCGAATGAGGTGAGGTGAAGGGCGTGCATGCCAGGGCAAGGCTGCATGGCAATGGCATGGCATGGCACGAGCAAAAGCACGAGCACGAGCGCAGGGCACTTGAGGCCATCGACCGTCGTACGCACAAAGTACCTTCAACACCACGATCAGCATCAGGCGCAGCAGTGCTTGCTTGCACGCCTCTTGACGGCACGCCCCTTGACAGAAAACACTGTAAAACCATAGTATCCTCCATGCCCCCCCCCCCCCACTCTTCCAAATGCTTCAAATGCTGTACCTGAAGCCGTGTCGCCGAATTCGGGCAACGCTGGCTCCGATGCCAGATCTGCAACTGCAAGGAAAGGCGTTGGAGGGGCGGGAGAGAAAGGACAATGGAACGATACGAAGAACGAAGAACCCGGTGCGCTTCCGAAGAACAACGGAATCGAACCCAAAAAAAACCTTGGTCGTTACCTCGGGATGCAGGTCGTGCTGCCCGTTACCCGTTGCGGTTGTTGCTCCTGACGGTGGGGTCGCTTGTGATCGACGCACTGGCAGCCCTGGCAGCCCTGGCAGCCCTGGCAGCTCAGCAAGGCTGGTAATGGAAACGGAAGGACGTCGATGGCCAGCAAGTTGCAAGCCACCTGACAGCCCTCGTTGAATCCATGATCAGCTCGGGAGAAATCAGGCGGGGCCTGTGGGCGGGGCAAAAAGTTCAGCTGTACATGCTGTTGACCAATTCAATCCTCCTGCTGCACGGCAAACAACAAGATGTGTTGGCACTGCAGTGGTTTGGCACCAAGCTGGATGGAGTCAGTTGAACTAGGTAGTCCAGCCGTTGATGAGAAAAGACGCTACCCAGACCCGCCAGATCTTTTTCGAAACTTCCGCCAGGGGTGACAAGTGAGAACAATTGTCTGTGGGGGGCGGACCCGGACGCAGGGGAGCCCCTGTCCGTTCCACTCTCCAAAGTTCACCCCAACTTTGCTGGCCCTCTGTCCGCGGAGAATTCCACCTCCCAAATTCAGACTTTTGCTTCTTGTTTCCTGTACCACCATCACCAATCCTCATCAACGTCTGCCATTTCCAGCTCAAAGCCTCTTGCCTTCTTCAATTCCACTGAGCCCTTTCAAAAGAGATAGTCTGGAACACCACAGTGATCACCGCTGACGGGACGGCTGATGGGCGCGGATACTTTACTACACAAGAACAAGCATCTTGGCATCACGTCGGCGATCACTGCTTCTAGGGATTACCGGTTTTCAAGTTCAGCTAAGACGAGTTCACCGCAAGTGCCAACCTTCGGGGCTTCCCAGTGCCTCGGGTCAATTGCCTGTTGGCTCATTCTGCTAGTTGGCTCGCTGGCCTTCTTAACAGCCTTTCAATAAGGTTGCAGCCTCAAAAGCCAAGCCCCGAGAGCTGGCCTAGTCTGTCAGGCCTGTCCGACCTGACGGAAACCTTGCGTGCCTTGGGACAAAACACGAAGTCTTGTGTGTCCGTACAGCGGAGCATCTTGTTCTAATAATTCTACGGCAATCCGGCGGAATATCCCAGGACGCGGCGATGCCCCGTTCACCCGAGCTGCTTCCTGCCCCCCCCCCCCCTCCAAACATTCCCCCAAAAATACAATGTCTACTGTATTGGCTCATCGTGTTACTCGCGGACAGCCTAAATAAGCAAAGGGAAAGATACCAAAGAGACTCAACTTACAGTATCGTCAAGATGGTGCTGCACTCTGCTGACCCGACATTTCCAACCGGGCAGCCTGCCGGCAGATGTCCATCCTCGAGTCACATGAGACGGACAAGAAATCAAGTTTCGGTACGCTAGGAACTTTCTCGTCCTTTCGAATCTCCTGGCTCCGTCCGGATGGGTCACACAGAATTGAGTCGGTACAGACTCAAGTCAACGATAACTGCGAAACAGCAGAATGCAATGTTGCAATACGGCGTCAATATGTCGGAACCGTACACAGTCCCAAACATGGCACCTCGAAGAACAGTGCCGACTTCAAATTGTTTTCGTCTGATCTATTTTTAGTTTTCCCCTTTGTGATCCAGGAACACATGCCTTACCTAACTTAGCCAACAGGCGTCACCTGAATCCACAGTTTCGTGACCTCTGCGCACCAGTATCGAGGCTGCATTGGTTCCGCAAAGCCCGTGGCTCGGACCCATCTTCTCCAACCCGAGCTACCGTCTCACGATACGAAGTTCGGGGCTCGGCACGAGACTGGAGCCCCGAGCAGGCCAGACCCTGAAGACACGCCAGGAACACGGTAGGGGCACGCCACCCCTGGGCAGGCACGCAGGTTCCCCCTGGGGCATGGTCCCCGTCCCGGGAACGGACCTCACCCGTTCTGCCCGTCGAAGACATCACAGTTGCTTCTGGCAAGGCCGGCCGCTTCGGGCACTTTCCCCTCCCAACAGGGCTACCACATTTCCCTTCTGTCACTCACATCTCACCAACGGCAACGTCCTGTCTCAAACTACGTGATGTGTGAGTGAGACCATTGGCGTGGCCTGCATGTCCAACGGCGCAGGTGTATGTCTTCAACGTTATCACACCGCAACACGTACAGTACTGTAGTCGTCGTCCTGGGGAAATGAATAGATTGCTCCGCGGTCACATTGTTTCAAGCGGAACTGCCGTTTCTTGCTAGACCATCAATCCTCTCTCTCGGCTCGCGTCGTTCCAACGCGGTCTCCCCCTCCCCCTATGCCGGGTGCTACCCTCTCACGAACACATACTCACACGTACACAAACATGGACTAGTGACACACTAGTCATCACTCACTCGCTCACAGCCACAATAGCCACAGGTCCACAGTCCCGGCGTCCCGGGCCGTCGGTGTGGCGGATAATCCCGGTTAGGATGATTCACGATAGCTTCCTCCCGTCCACTCCTGGCAGGCTGGGGAATTTTCCAACACAAAAAGGACGAGCTTAATATCTTTCCACAATTCAAAAACTTTGTAGATCCTGCAAGATGGAGCACCGACCCCTTTTTGCAGAGAATGTCGCCTTGGGACTGAGTTTGTGTGTATTACGATCCGTCTTCCATGCCATCATACTATCTCCCGAGGGAGCAATGAAACCCAAACCCGTGGAAGGAGTGTGATATTCTAGCTCCATCCCCACGTAAGTGGCAATCTACAAGCACCCAAACTCCCCAGACTCTGACGACCTACCATACCCAAGACCCCCCTACGCATCATGGGTCCGTAATCTCACAATCCTCGGCGGCCTCATGTGTGTCCCTGTTATTGTTCTCGTACTGCATCAGCGCCCCGTAGCCCATCTCCCATTCTACTTTCAACCTGCGCCCTGCTCGGGCAACCATGCGCGCAGACTTCCTCGACCGGTCGACCTCCCAAAGATGTTCAGTCCAAAAAGAGCGGCCGCCTCTCCTGACGCCGTGGCACACCCTCCGGCCCCCTCCCTGCCCCCCCCTCCCGGGTTTTCGGCCTCCGCTTCCTCCCAACTTAGTATTCTGACTGGGCCATTCAGCGCGGGATACAGCAGCGCAAAGCTCTTCTGGCTCAAGCGAGTCAAGCCCTCGACACGGTCATTATCCAGCACAGGCCGGCGCCCCGCCTCGGTGGCAGATCTCGGGCACCTTGGCGTAGTTACTCCCGGGCCTCACGCGCCCAACAGGATGCCCTGCCGGATCCAGGATACCGATCGTCCAGCCGGCAGGATCCGAGACCGCGGCCGCGCCGCCGAGAGCGAGTGGCCCCATGGCCCGTGAGGTTCCTCGAGCGATAGCCGGCCCTTCCAGTCCCGCTGCCAGCCGGCCCCCGCGAGCAAGCGGCAAGCCGTCCACACACTGCCATCGGCTCGTCGTCCGCCCGTCTTGGTACAGACGGCGGACAGGCTTGTTCGTCTCGATGTCGTTGGCACTGCCCCATCTCGTCCTGGCTGAGCTGGGGCGAGCCCCGACCCGGCAGGGACATCGACGTACGATCGCGCTCCGGGGCCCGTCACGATGTGTTCTCTAAGCCAGCGCGAACGACAAAGGCCGCACGAGGCTAGGTCTCTGCTCATGTTCGAGTACGTTGTCCTTGACCCGCCTGGGACGCCATGCGCTGAACACGAGCGCCAGGTGAAGTCCGCCTTCCTATCGCTATCCTCGTCCGGGCCAGCACTTGCCGGCCTGCTCTCTTCTCCCCAGCTACAAGAATTCGACGGTCGGGCCAGCACGATCCTAGCGTTCCCCGTCGTGGGCAAGCTTCGTAAACATCCACGTCGCAGCCAATGCACGCCGCGACGGGTTGATCCGGTGGACAAAGGGATGCGTAGTACCCTCCGGGCGCCTTGCCGATCTTGGAACCGAGGTAACTAGTAGGGGCCGGAGAAGCAACGGCAGAAGCAACGGCACCCTAGTGCTACACCCTTCCTTTGGATCCCCGTTCGTCAGGTGGGTATCTTGCTGAACAAGCACCTTGTCGAGCTGCAGTGCATGTCGACTTTCCCTCTTTCGATGCGTAGAAAGACACGAGGAGGTTCTACGGGCAGCTCGACATCCAGGTAGCCCACGCTGTAGGGGGTCCGCACAGCAGGGCGGGCTGTGGAAGATGCGCTCGCGCCGCCATGCCTTTGGTGGTCGTGCGGGCAAAGTGTAATGCGGCTGGGTATTTGTGCTTTTTGACGTTTGCCCGCGTGTCTCGCGCGCGATTCTCGGTACCGCATACCTATGTCTTTCTGACATCTCCATCGTAGCGTCTGCTATATTGGCGATGACCTCCTGTACCAGGAACTCAGCCACATTCCACTTACAAGGAGCTTGAGAGAGTCTCGCGCGGCACTCGAGAGCCAATTTCCGCAGGTGTGGCTGAAAGTGGTCAAAATAAGCTTAATTAAGCTTAAAATCTTATTATATGCTAATAAGGTTCTATTCGTACCAAACAGGTTCCAACACCGTCTAGGACTGTCGTGCAACCCAATACCATAAATGTGAGGCTGAATACGTCCATTTTGGGCCGGGTTCCTGAACTCTTGACGTCACCTCCTTCATGACGGAGGGTTTTGGGGGGCGGAATAATACCCAATGTCTATAGATCATGGAACATTACTATAGGGCGCCATCTGGAAGACGCCAGCCGATGTTACTTTGCCCCCATTGTGACCACACATCGGATTTACTGTCCTCCGACGAACGCAATTACAGCTTCGAACACATCCCTAGGTACACAGCATGGTGAGAATCTTTCGAATCTAGACCCACGAACACAACAACACCTCAGACCTGATCTGATCTTCATAGGTTGGCACGAGGGTTCAGTCTCAGCCACGCTGCAGGACTTCATCACCCAAAAACAGGCAATCTCACATCTCGCGCATGAACGGTCCCCAGCACTCGGGGCAGCCGCGATATGCGTTGCGCAGCAAAGCCAGAAAGGCCGGCCGTGCGACGTCCGGCGCAGAGGAACACGAACCGAGAGGCGGCGGGGCCGATGTGATAATGGCCAGCTGAAGAATTCCTCCTGCCCGGGGCCCGCGCCCCTACAATGCTGTGTTACTAGATAATGTGCTACTTATCGATACAGTATGCGCTCTCATTGGGAACGCACCTCGTATCCGGTATCTCGGCGGGGCGAAGATTCAATATGTGGTCATCCTATGCAGGTCGAGGGTGGCCTATCCTACCTGTAGGCAGATCTGGCGCCTGCGTGAGTGCCACACGACTACCCATCTAGATATGTACTGTGAGGATACGACTGCTTGAGCCTTGAGGTCGCCGACGTGGTCCGGTATTCACATGACCGCGCCGTCATAGGTAGGTAGATACATTATTGCAACTTCATCGTTTTGACGTGGCATCATACGAGGCGAGTATGGAACCCAGGACTGTGCGGTGTGTAGTTAGAAGTCCCGACATGTGCCAGCATCAGGCCCTTCGCGCGAGAGGGCCAGAAGCTCGATGCGTAGCCCAACTAGCCTTTCATGCCCATCAAAGTATTGAGACATTGTACACCTGCACTGCACCTCAATGCACGTACGGCACGCGTACCTAGCAGTCTCTGCCTCTCGAAGGAAACCCAAGAGTACGGCGCTGGAGAAGGTTCATCCAGCACTGGATGTTGCTGCTCGGACGCAATGTGTCAATCTGTACCTCGTCAGAGGCATGGCTTTTGATGATCGATGGGGCAGCGCAATCAATCATCCGCGTTGTGTCCTGCTTTGGCGAGGCCGTGTGAGGACGCATTCAGCCAGAGAAGAAAAGGCCTAAGAGCCAAAGCCGTCTTAAGACTTCCCATAAATCATGAGATTGAACACATCGGTGCACAGTCCCTAGGTATACGATCAGCATGAGGCTCATGTTTCGGCAAACAAGGACTGACAAAAGCTGACCGGATATTCCAAGGCCCAAGTAGGGGCGTCCAGATTTCGCAAAGGCTATGACAGCAGTCTCACGGCAAACACGTCGGAGCAGTGTGCCTGTGTTTTTGGCTGGACAAAGATCTCGTAGACATACCCAGACGGTGAAGTAGTAGCAGGCCTAGGTAGAAGGCCAATCTACGTACGGAGGGACAGCAGCAGTCTTCTTGCACGGATGCTGTCGAGGCTCGAGGCGCACCGTCGCATCGTGATTAACAAAACATCCAACAGGACAGCACCCAAAAACCTCGCCACACTTTGAGAGAGTTGTAGTTGAGGGATCCGGCGATGGGGACGGGGCTGTAGTCATGGAGGCACACACGAAGGTAAAGCTGGGCCATGTTCGGTGAGTCGAGGTGTTATACGTGCCAAAATGCCATTCAATAATGCCTTCTTTCCGCTACTCATGATCTCGAACTGGACAAACCAAGACCAAATTCAAAAAAGCTGCCGCTTTGCCGCTCGAGAGGTCACGTCTCCTCGATACCCAGTCTCGCAGCCATTGCATGTGAGCTTCCATGGTTGCTAAAGGCGGCGGTGTTCGTACCTGCTGTAACGACCGACGCGTGTGACTGCTGACTGGCCACAACGGCCACTGCACGACGTGCCCCAGGATGGGGGTTCCCGTCGCCGAACTCCAAGAGTCGGCCGCTTGACTCTGAAGCCCGTCTTCCTTTCGACCAGCACCTCTTCCTTTCTTCTGCGATGTACCACTCGATACTCATTGCCTCATGTGACCTTGGTGACGACCTCTCGCAGATACGAGTTCCATGTCTGTCGGGGCTGAAGGAGAAAGGACGTCAACAAGACCTCGGAAAGATCCGAGACGTAGCCAACGGCCGCGAGATGATCATAAACTGACACAACAATACCCAGGTACTACTCTTCCCAGAAGGAGAAAGAGAAGCTGGGGGAGAACAGACAAGGAGAGGTCGCTGGCGATCGCAGAAGACGATCATTGTTCACTCCGTGAGTGTCAAGTCAGCTGCGCCTCATCGACACTGAGTCCATCGCGAAGAGAGGTCGCAGATGGTCCTCGTACGGCGTGGCTCACCAGAGACGTCGAGTCACGCTGAGGCTCAAATCGATCACATTGGAAAGGCCATGCCAAACCACAACTGGTGCGCCGCGGTTCATCCATGCGGCTTGATTCCAGACGCATCAATCACGACGGTGGTGGCTGAAGTCCCTGGGTTTTAGCCGCACTGCAGGTTGATGCGCGCCATAGTGGGATGACGTTGAAATAGGCTAAATTCAGGGTCCACTGTTTCTGCTGGTGGGATCCATTGATGCTCCAATCCACAACTTCAGAAGTGGGTCCGCCCGCCGAGGAAGCTCCTTTTGGTCTTCGCACAGGACCCCTCCAAACCCGGCCAAGCTCGCTGCCCTTCAGGCCACCTCGTGGGGGTTCACCATGTCATATCTACGCCTATTCCAGTGGGAAATCGCAAGGCGTCTTCTCGGACCTTCGTCTTGGTCCTTGGCCGCTTGGCCGAGTGCTGTTCTTTTGGCGCCGCGTCATTCGACTGTATGGCGTTGCCGTGCTTCCTCGGGGACCGGAGGCAGCTCTATCTGTCGTGGCCTTCCTCGGCGCGAGCCATCGTTCAAATGGTGGGGCTTTCAAGCTGTTCGAGTGGAATGCTTCCCTTCAGAGGTCTCCAGAGGGCCAGAGAAGTACGTGTGATGTCTCCTACTTAGAACGGTGTAACCACACTACAAACAACGCCCAGAGAATAGAATTACCTGAATGCACTGAGCGCACTACCGACAACGGCTGTAATGCACTTCCCGCGCAGCCAAGGATCGCCTGGCCCGTTGGATGACCCGAGTGTCTTCTACCCACTCGCGATAATCTCGTGGGGCCTCCGGGTAAATGGCGTCGCATTCGCAACGTGATGAACACTAGCCAGGTCCACATTGATGAGAACCGGGAGAGGACAGTCTGACTGCCGTCCGTTGTTGGTGAGTATAAGTACCGTGTCGTGGCCAGCTTGATTAGCAGTTCGTGGTCCTCGAGACAAACCCCTCTGCTGCGGAAAGGTCAATCGCGAAAGCCGTCCTCTTGCCCACGAAAACCCCCCCCCCCACAATGGCGAAGACCGTCAAGCTCAACTCCGGCCACGAGATGCCCCTCGTCGGCTTCGGACTGTGGAAGGTCGACAACGCGACGTGTGCTGATACCGTCTACAACGCTATCAAGGTCGGGTATCGGCTTTTTGATGGTGCCTGTGGTAAGAGAGAATCCTCCCGATGTCGAAGACCATGTCACTGCCAGAATGCGATGGGAAGGGCTGTTGGTGGAATGGAAGCAGTTCAGCTTCAGGTGAGCTGTCTGGAAATCGCGACCTGCCTCGCGCTCTCCCAATTCGAGTGTGGGGTTCTCCACAGGCCCTGCTACGCGACGGCTGTGAGAGAAGCAGCCTTCGCCCCCCCCCCCAGGCCTCCCGAAGGGAAATGAAAAAGGAGAAAATGGAAACTATCCGAACAAATGCTTCTTGAATCGGGGGCGGGTGTGACTTGAAGGAGAAAGGAGCTGTTGCGTACAGAAATTCTCCGTCCCAACCCGTCCTCTCCGCCGTCCTGCTGTCGTCCCTGTCAAACTTGAAATAGACTCGAGATCCACCGTGATGCTGACTAGAAAACCCGTCCAGATTACGGCAACGAGGTCGAATGTGGCCAAGGCGTGGCCCGCGCCATAAAAGACGGTCTGGTGAAGCGTGAGGAGCTCTTCATCGTCTCCAAGCTCTGGAACTCCTTCCATGACAAGGAGCGCGTCGAGCCTATCTGCAAGAAGCAGCTGCAAGATTGTACGTCTCGACACAGCCCAACAAATTTCCCATATATTCAGTGGCTTCATACAGTGCAAACCCGCTTACACAAATCCAGGGGGCGTCGACTACTTCGACCTGTACATCGTGCACTTTCCCGTGGCCCTCGAGTACGTCGACCCTTCGGTCCGGTACCCGCCGGGCTGGTTCTACGACGGCAAGGACGAGATTCGCCCGTCCAAGGCGACCATCCAGGAGACGTGGTCGGCCATGGAGGCCCTCGTGGACAACAAGCTCGCGCGCTCCATCGGCGTGTCCAACTTCCAGGCGCAGCTCGTCTACGACCTCCTCCGCCACGCGCGCGTCAAGCCCGCCACCCTGCAGGTCGAGCACCACCCGTACCTGGTGCAGCCGCTGCTGCTCCGCGCCGCCCGGGCCGAGGGCATTACTGTCACCGCCTATTCATCATTTGGCCCCGCCGGCTTCGTCGAGCTGGACATGGTCCGAGCCAAGAACGCCACGCCGCTCATGCAGAACGACGTCGTGACCAGGATCGCGGGCAAGACGGGCAAGACGCCGGCGCAGGTGCTGCTGCGGTGGGCGACACAGAGGGGGATTGCCGTCATCCCCAAGAGCAGCTCCGAGGGCAGGATGAAGGAAAACCTGGAGAGTACCGGGTTTGACATTGAGGAGGCGGACTTGGAGGCGATCAGTGAGCTGGACCTGAATCTGCGATTTAACCAGCCGACAAACGTGAGTTCTCTTGGTCCGCTTTCATTTCGTGCGCCGTGTGGTATCGTTTTCTGACTAGCCCCGTTGCAGTACTTCTCTACCGAAAAGCTTTGGATCTTTGGTTAGAACATGCTCCGGTGTTGGCGATGATTTGGATGGTTTTCTAGAGCTGTTAGTAGGCTTGCGAAGGAACGTCTTCATATGCTGATAGAAGGTTAAGAAGGGCTGTGTGAACCATGCATTGATTCCAATACTGTGTCTGGGTATCAAATACAACCCCGTTGACAAAGAGTCTTGAGTCTGTCCTTGCACAATTGCAGTATCATGCCAACTGGGATGGCAGCCGTTCCCACTTTAATTCTGCCCTAGGGTATGTCCATCGCAAAGGTCGAGTCTATGCACTTCAGTGCAAATAGTAAAAGGGCGGGCGATGCGCTTCACCCGAGTCCTGACCTTGTTCCCATCCAATGACTCCTGTCCCTTGGTGTCTCGTTTTCCCGCAAAGTTGTCATGTCCTGACAAACGCTGTCGGAACGGTCAGTACTTGAGACAATTATCACTGCTGTCAAAGCACGCAACTTACTAGCATCGATCTGGCGAATGTTGGGCAGAGCCAGCCGAACCTTGTTTCTGTACAAAGCCTCAGCCCGCGTCTGCAGCGGATTGCCCTCGAAGTAGACAGTCTCCAAATTCTTCTTGTCGCCCAATGCCTTTTCCACGTCGTTGAAGTCCGCGAGCTTGTTGTAGCTTGCCCAGACCTCCTCCAGCTCCTTCAGTGGGCCGAGACCCTCGAAGCTGGCAATCTGATTGTTCGATATCTCGAGGATACGCAGACCTGTGTTATTCTCGAGCCCCGTCACCGTCTCCAGGAGATTGTGCGAAATGTATAACTCCTCTAACGTCGGGACATCTTTCAGCGGAGACAGATCGCTGATCCGGTTAGACTGGATGCTGAGCAGCTTCAATTTGGGCAGGTCGCTCAGTCCGTTGAGCGATGTGATCTTGTTTTTGGCCAGCCAGAGCTCCTCCAGGTTCTTCAGCGTATCCAGATTCTTTATCTCGCGGATGCGATTCGATCCAAGCTCCAACATACGCAACTTGTCCAGCCCCGCCAGGTTCTCGATAGTGCTGATCTTGTTGGCCACGAAGAAGAGATCCGTCAGGTCCGTCAGGTGGTTCACGTGCTTAATGTGCTTGATCTTGTTGAAGCTCAGGTCGAGGTTGGTGAGCTTGGTCAGCTGGTCTAGGCCGCGGATGTGGCCGATGAGGTTGTCGTATAGGTCGAGGTCCAGTAATGTCTCGGCGAGCGGCTCAAGACCCTCGATGTGTGTGATACCGTTCTGTCGCAGGCACAGGCGCGCCACCTTCTTGAAGCGCTCGAGTCGGAGGGCGGGAATGGATTGTATGCGGGAGTTGATGGAAATGAGCTCGTCTGTATCTGGATCCTCGTCGTCAAAGAGATCTGCATTGTCACAAGTCAGTCCTTGTACGTCTCACACATGCGCTGACACGGCTCTGGCACGTGCGAGGACGCAGAGCACATACCTTCGTCGGCTTGAATCTGCTCTCCCTCGACGACATTCTCCTCGTCGGAATACTCCGGATCTGATAGGGCTTCCGGGTTGGCTAGAGTGGCCCTGCCGGGGACGCGCAGCTTGCCGTCCCAGCCCTTTCCATTAGTCAGGACCGGACTTGAAGAGCCGCCTTGCTCGCTGTCCTTCTGGTCCTTGGCCTCGTCGGTGACGAGCTCGATGTGACGAGGCTGGGAAGGCTCGTCGTTGCCATTTTCTCCGCTCATGGCCGCAGTTGCTCTGCCGGCGCAGATACTCGATAGTGGAGGTGGAGTGGTTCAGCACTAGTGATACGTCACAGAAATAACGGCTGGTCCGTCAGTCGCGTGGTCTCTAGCAGTTGGATTGACCGGAGTGCTGGCAAATATCGCAAAGCAGAACACTGGTGCAAGGTGGATGAGATGGTTTTATCGAGAAGGTCCTGGCCCAGGAAGGATGGCTGTCGTGAATAGGATCGTTGACCAATTACTCATCGCGGGTTGCTGGAGTGAGGAGGGATGTCATTTGTTGTGTGGGTCGGGATGTCATTTGTTGTGTGGGTCGGGATGTGAGATGTGGGACCCTGGCCTGCAGTGGAGGGCTGGCACGGTGTGGTGGAGTGGGGAATCTCAATGTATTCGTTTTAGTGTTGTTGTTGTTGTTAGGTATCTAAATGCCGAGGAACCTTGGGCTAACGCTAGATATCCCTTAGTAACTCTTGCATAGATTATGCCTACCTATAATCTTTGATAATTTGCCGCTTTTAAAATAGGCAACGTCCTCGTTGATAAGCATATATACAACAATTATAACATAAGATAAATTTATCGCTAAGCAAAACGCAACTAGCTTAGTTAATGTTAATAACTTCTTCGCTAGCTTTTCCGCTATTTTTGCTGCCTTTCTTATTGTTATTATTAATATTATTAGCCTAAGGGTTAATAATGAAATCTTTTATAATATTAAGCTATTAATAGATAATCTTAATAGCGGCATAGGCGTTTTTATTAAGTTAGGCTAGTTTGGCAATTCTTTTCTCAATCTGGCCTTTGGCAACTATATAATTATTCTTCTTTTTTAATTTCTCATTAAGTGCATTAGAGGCTTTTAGCTTAGCTAAGTAATTTATTTATATTTTAAACTCTTTAAGGTATTATTGCTAGGCAATATTGTGATTTTTATTGGCTTTGTTAAATATTTCTTAGGTAACTTTATAAGTAATAGTCTTTTTGCTAAGCGCAATCTTAGTAATATTATATAATTTTTTTTTATTGTTAAAATGTTTTTTATAATTGCTATTGTAAGTTAATAAAAACTAATTATGCATTATATTAGGTTAAAGAGTTAAATATTTAAAAAGTGATTAATATTGCATTTAATTTGAAAAATATAGCTATAAATAATACAACTGCTGATAGTTAAATAGCTAGAGAAGCATTTAAGGTAGCATTATTAAATATATGCTTTAGGTATTTTACCTAAACTTAATAAATATACAACCAATCTTAAGCTTTTTCTTTTAAGCAATATTATTAGCTTTAGTTAATATAATATACTTAGCAATATTTTTATTGGCAAATTAACCCTTATTAAAATTATTAGCTTTGTTAGCATTATTAATATTATTACCTAAGTTTAGCAAGTTGCTTAGGTTGGTTATATTTAATTAGTTAAAGATAGGTTTATTTTTTTTAAATATTTTATAATTGTCTGATTTAAGTTTATTAGTTGGTTTATTAGCCTTAGATTTAGCAATAGACTTAGCTTTAAAATTAATATTAAAAATAGCTTTGCTTTTGTAAGTTGGCATTTTGCATAAAGTTTTTTTTAAAGTTAACTTATATCAAGTCTTAACCCTCTTCTATAGTTTCTATTTCTTTCTAGCATGCTTATTAAGTATAATATTGTTTTTTATATTACTAGGGTTATTATTATTATTAGTAAAGTTGTTTTTATTAGCAGGGTTTAGCTAAGTTAAGATTAAGAGTTATAAAGGTTTAAGAGCATTTTTTATAGAAATAGCATAATTAACAAGGTATTTAATTTTAATGCTTTTATATTTAATTTACTTAGCAAATTTATTGTAAAATTAGCCTTTACTATTCTATTAGTTAATATTAGCATTGCAATAGCTTTAAATAGTTTTAAGTATTTTAGCGTCTTTAGAGATTATAGCGTAAAGCACAACTATTATCTTTATAAGTTTGCTAAGTTTTTATATACTATTATTTTTTTAAGGGTTTTATAAGGTTAGAGTATCAATAGTAGAATGGATTTTGCAGATAAGATTATTATTATTAGTATAATTATCCTATAATATAAGTATCTTTATTTTTTTAATAGTTGCTTTATAAGCGCGTTTATTAATGCTTTTCTTTATTTTAATACATTAGATAACAAGGTTTTTTTACTACTATAGCTTAAATTTATTGAGCAATTTCTTTTTGCCTATGTTAAAAGTTAGTAAAATTGTTAGTAAAAGAGTTATAATATAGTGTTAATAAAGTAATATAAAAGTAGTTAGTATAAAAAGTTAAAAAAAAAGGATAAAGTAATTAGATTGTGGTATTAATGGTAGGTAAGGTAGGAAAATGTTTGCTTGTTAAAGGTAAGGTATATTAGTAATAATTATATTAAGATTATAAGCAAAAACTTATAATTGGTATTTTATTTTAGTAGGGTTTTAAGGAAAATTGCAAGCAAGGGCTTGCAACTTTTAATAATGGAAAGATAATTATAGGTAAAGGCAATGCGCAGAATTTGTAGGTTATATTAATGTAAAGTAAACTATAGGTAAAAGTAAGCAAAAAACTTATGGTTTATACTTAATAATAACTTAATTAGTTAGCGCGCGCAACAAAATATATGTTAATAGTCAATATGCAAAAGTTGCCTTATTATTAAGATAAAAAAATAAGGAAAGCTAGTTAATAGTTTTTATAAGCATGCTAAATCTATTGCGCAGCTTTAATAATTTATTAATATTATTGTTTTAAGAGTAGATAGTAGATAGTGTATTTAAAGTTGGGTTGTTAGAAGTTAAGTTATAGTATAAGTGCATTATTATTGCAATATAGAAAAAAACCTTTTGCTGCCTTTAAATTAATTTGCTTACTATAAAATGTGATTAATTGCCATATGACTCTTTGCATCTGCTTATTTGGTAAAATTGGCAATAAGCTTATCTGCGTTATCTCTCAATTGCCGTAAGATTATCTACTGTCGGAACTTAGGCCCTAAGCCAATGAATTTAACCATATAATAAACCTTTTTATTCCTAGTGGTTTTAGCTAATAAAATGCAGCGCTTATGGTTTATTATCTTAATAAGATCAATAGGCGAGATATAGCGGTTAAAGGAATTAAACAAGTGTAGCTTCAAATAGTCAATTAACACAACGTTATGCTGCTTTTAGTAGAAGAGAAAATCTAGGCAATAAGCCGCTTAACCTACTTGCTTAATGATTTTAAAGAGTTTAGCGTATTATAGGCTAAATTTTTTTTTAACTTTTTAAGGAATGTTGTAGCCTTTGTATAAGCACAGCAGGACTTTGTTGCCAATATTAAAAAATTTGCTAAGATGGCGGCGGTTAAAATAAGCTTTTATTGTTGTTGACGCTAATGCTAATAAGTTGTATACACAGATTCTTATTTTTAAAAGGTTTTTAACTTAAGGTTGCTTATTAGCCACAATATTAGCAATATTATTAGGCGTGAATTCTTTTATAACTTTGTTTAGTAACATATTTGTTAGCAATCGTTTAGTATTGTTAAATTTAAATTGCATTTTATCTATTATGTTAACTTATCTCCTAAGGTTGTCTAGCTTATAAATAAAGTGTTGAATAGCTGATTTTAGAGTCTAAATAGTCTATTTTAATTATTTATTAGCCTAAGGATAATATATAATTGCATAAAGTAGTTATATGCTTAGGTGTTTTTATATAGCAGTTTATAATTTAGATAAGAATTTTAGGTTTTAGTTAGATAAAACAACTTTTAGTAGTTTTTAATTACCCTTTTATAATACTTGAAGAAGGTATTTTGCTTAGGTTGCAGCTGTCTAGCCCTTTTTGCCAATTATAAGAATAATTTCTTTTAAGAACTTATTAATAACAACTAATATTATATTAAAGCTATTATTAGTTAGCGGTAAAGCCATTATAAAGTCTATTATAATCTAATAATATAAATAAAATAGGCTAATTAGTGGTTATAGATTCCTATAGGCCTTATGTCGTTGGATTTTAAAGAGACAACACTTAGGATATTGTTAAACAAAATCTTTAAGGTGCTTAGTTAGTTAATAGACGTAGAATTATAATAATAAGTAACTTATCTTATTATAACTATAATAACTTTTAATATGTAATAAATAAAGAATGTTTGCAATATATAATTAGAGAATATATAATTAAGGGGGATTGCTATTGGTAATCTTTTATAGAAGCTTAAAACAATGCTTAAAGGGCAGCGAGGCAGCATTGCAACCTAGCTTGCTGTTTTAGTTTATAACGTTAAATATCTTTTTCTAATGCAGGTTAGTATTATATCTATGTTAAAGTTGCTAGTAAAACTTTGGTGCTAAGTTAATTATTATAAAGGCTGCTATTGATTTTGCACTTTGCAGCAGAGTATTGCTAATTTTTAACTTGTTTTAAATAAGATAAATTGGTAGAAATGTATTATATATCCCAAGCATAGACTAATGTTTATTAGCATTGTTTAAGAGGCAATCTAGCCTTATGATTAAGGATGGATTTAGCGTGTTTAATGTTGGCAGTTGTAAAAGAGCGTCTAAGACAATATTTATTTTATTAAACTTATAAAGTATATTAATATTAAACTAGCTAAGGTATTCTAAGGCGTAGATAATTTGTTTATTGTTGACTAATATAGCTATAGAATTAACAATATCTGGCTGATGAGTAAGCGCCATAATAGCTTTATAGTCTATAAAGACTATGACCCGTTAATTTAATATATTAACCTAATATTAGCACTTTTTCAGCGTTTATATATATTTTAAAAGCTTTATCTTAGTAGACTAATACTTTTTTTCTATAAAGGTTAATAATTAATTAAAAAAGGCGATGGGCTCAACTGCTATACACAAAGGATACTTAGCGATATAATCTCTTTGCATAATTTTCAACAGTGCTTTTACTGCAATGTGGTAAATTTAGACGCTAATCTCTTTAGCAAAGATGTCAAAGTCTAAAAAGAGTTAATAATTGCAATTAAAATAATAAAGGTTAATATATCTTATTAGCGCAGCTTTAACGACAGCAAACGCCAACTTCTCCAATTTAAAGATTATTTTAACTAAGATATGCTTTAACTATGCTTGCCGCTGATTTTTGCCGGTTAGTTTAAAGTTAAGTTTAAGCAGATTAGTTTTATATTGTTTTAGCAGCTTTATAATAATAGAAAACTATAGGATATATTTGCGCAAATAGCCTATAAAGCTAATAAAATGCTCTAGGTTTTAAAGGCTTAAAGGAAAGTTAAGTTTAAAAATTGCTTTTAATTACTTAGCTATTGTTAATATGCTAAATGCGTTAACTAAGCGATTAAAAATAATAGTGTTTAAAGATATAATGTATAATTTAAAGGCTTTAATAAATATATTAAATTTGCGCAGAGTTTTAAACGTTTATTGTAAATTTAATATATGCAAGGGAAAGGTTAAGAAAGAGACTATTAAGTTGTTAAAGTATACTTTAGCAGCCTTGCCTGCAAAAATGTAGTTTATTTGTTGCTAAACATAAGGGAAAGAGTTGCAAAAGCTTATAATAGCGTAGTTAAATGTAAATTAACCTTTTGCAGTTGTTATTATAAAAAGCCATTAACTCTTTAGGTATATCTTTTACTAATAAAAGAAAGCCACTATATTAAAGACTATAATATATTTAGCTTTTAATACTTTAGCAAAGATGTTGTCCTAAGATTTTATTGAGTATATGTTTAGCAGTATTATGTAGTTGAAGACTTAAATATCCACAACTATATAACCCCAACGCTTAAAGTTGTTTGGCTTTTCTTAGGGCAGCGTCTTTTATATATAAAACACAGGGTATAACATTGGGACCGCTTGCAGCATATAGTTACACTTGCCTTAAGCAGTTAACATTAACATTATTATATTAATAATTTTGCCTTTTTCTTTACCAAATAAATATATACAATACTTTTTAGAAATAAAGTCTTTTTAATTGTTATAGAGATAGACCTTTATCTATTAGTCTTAAGAAATATCGGCAAATCCCATATCTTGGAAAACGTTGGCAAATTTAGCAATGAGACCTTTAACTTAGCAACATTTATATATAGTAAGTTTTTCAAAGATATTAGCGCTAATAGTTAAGTATTTATAATAGTTATTAAACTTATTAGTAAAAGTAGGTTAATAAAGGCTTTTTAGGCTGTAGAAAGCAGCATTGGCAGCTTTTGCGTTATTATCAACCTGGAATATATAATATATAAGGTTAATAGATTTTAGTTATCTAATAGAGAAATCTGCGGAAATAATTAAATGATTAAATGTAAAATTGCAAACGATAATCTTATTAAGATATGCGTCTATAAGCAGTGAGTAGGCATTAAATTTATTTATGGCATATAGTATAAATAATAAGTTTTATTTATTATTTATATAAATATAATAGGTAATAAAAAGGTGTTGCTTTGATATAGGGGGTAATATAATGCATTATATTGTAAAGATATAGATGTTGTGCGGTTATTTGCGAGCTTAGAAAGTTATAGAAATGTAGATTCTGTATAATATAATATCTATGCAATTTTTAAAAATTAGCAAATTAAACTTTTTTAATATTATAATATTAATACCAATAAGTATATTAGCTCTTAGGTTATTGATAATAAATACTTTATAAGTAAAAAAAGTAATAGCTAGTGTTTTTGTTATTGAGTAGACACCTTTTAGTTGCAGTTTGAGGATAATGTAGTTAGATAACTTATAGATTATAAACCTAATGCCTTTTAATTTAATAAAAATAGCTTATTAGCAGATTTTAATATTTAGGTAGTAATATTATACTTATTTTTAGTTGGCTATAGTATAATTATAATTTATATCTGCGTAGATATTATTCTTTATACTATTAGGCAAAAATAGAAATATATATAAATAAGTGTATAAGCGGAAACTAAAACCTAATTTTATATTAAAATTAGCCTTTACCGCTGATTTAATAACCTTAATGTCTGCTCTTTAAAGATTTAGATTAAAATAGATACTAGAGGGCGTTAGTTTTTTAGTAAGGTTTTAGAAAAAAAAGCGACTTTAGGGCTTAAGTTTGCCTTTGGCAGAGACTAATTATTAATAGCTTATAACGTTGGCAGCAGTAATAACTTTTTAGTGTTTGTAATAAAACAAAGCCTTTTAAAGTAAATTAAATAAAGGTGATTTATTAATGTATTGTTAAACTTAAACGATTTTTGACAGTGACGGCAGCGCTTTGCACAAGCTGTTAATATGCTAAAGTAGATAGTATTGTAAATGTTAGCATTAAAATTATTATAGCTAGCAAAGTTAAACACTAATGGTCTAAATTTTATAAAAGAATTATTAACAACACTAGGAGATTAATTGTTATATAAGTATAGATTAAAATATACTAAGTTAGGCTAAAAATAATTGTTTAAAATATCTTTTGCTATTGCTTAAAATGCGTAAGACTTGAATAGTCTTATAAGTTTAATAGACTTGCTATAAAACGTAGGTTATAATTGCCTAACCATAATAAACTACTAATTGGGATATAGCGGTGGTGTTGGGAGCCGGCGTTTTTTGGGAATGCAGAGATAGTTATTAGCCTGCGCAGTTGGCTAACTATTCTGCTGATCGGCAGGCTAAATAAGTAGTTAGATTTAGTTAGCTTGCTGCTTGCACTATACTATATATTTATTTAGTAGCAGCTAAAGACGATTATAACTAAACCTCAACCTGCAACCTTAACCAGCCTACTATTTTTAAGAAAGTTGTTAATTTAGGAATATTTAAGCTTAGTAAAGCTAGCTTAGGTATATAGAATTCTGCTAAGGCTGATTAGCAATAAAAGGCTAGAGCCTAGGCTAGAATTGTCGCTGTTTAAACTAAGGATAAAACTATTGTTTAACTTATTTAAACTGCTAATATAGTAAGTATGTTAAAAAGAAAGCTAGCTTACTTAGGTAGGCAAGAGTATATTAGGCCCTTGGCAAAGCTGGGTAGCTTTATTTACTAAGGTTGACAAAAATACTTTTATGCTATTAAAGCTTCTTAAGAAAGGCTTTAATAATAGTTACCTTAATAAGCTTAGTAATTTTTAATTGAATTTTGGGTGCTAATGCCTTAAATGCTGTAATTAATTATGTATATTAACCTATATTGCACGCTTTAGCATTGCAGATAACCATTTATATAAACAATGCAATATTTTTGCCTGCGGCTACATTAACCAAAGTTATAGTGGAATTCTTTAGGTTAGCTATAGTATTAGAGAAGTTGATTGCAAAACAAAATCTTAACTTATTATAAATAGTATTAATTTTAGCTATTTTAAGCAGCTATTAGTTAATAATAGATAACTTATAAAAATGCTAAATTAAAGCATTTTTAAGCAAATATGCTGTCTATATTTAATAAACCTTGTTAGCGCTATAAATGCGCTTAAAATGCTTAAACTATTTAGCAAAAGCTTTGATATTATAGTACTTATTAATCTTGCTATTAAAATAAACACTGGAACTGATAATATTCTTTCAAGGCTTAAAAAAGCTAACCTTTAACGCCTTTAAAGTTTATTATTTACTTTGAGAAACTTATTGCAAAAAAGCTTGGTTCTAAAGCTTATAGATAAGCTAAACAATGTCTTTCCTCGTTATATATTAAAAGTTATCTATATTTATTAATAAATAGAAAGGTAAAGGCTAACACTATGCTGTTTCTAAAGGAGAAAATAAGACTTAAGGTTTATAATAGGTAGATAATAGATAAGGGGTAGATTTTAAAGACGACTAACTTAGCAGCGTGCGATTATAAGATAATGCTAATAATATTCTACTAACTAAAATATGATTATAAGTGGTAAAATAACAGTAAGGAGTTTAAGGGTTATTTAACAAATAGCTTTATTATTTTAATATAATAAAACAAGGGCGACTATTGCTAGGGAACAAGTTGTTGAGCTATAAAGAGAAAAGTGCTTTAGAGAGTAGTAATATAATGTTAGCATTAAAGGTAAATAAAGCTAAACGCTTTTTTTACCTTTACTAATGGCTAAAAAAGCTAGGGAGACTTTTAGACTTAGTTGTCTAATTAGCAGGCTAGTAAATATTGTTGCTATAAGTGTCAATACAATAATTGTCGTTGTTATTATTATTAACGTTAAATTAAGGCTATAGTCTATAGGCGAAGTTGAGATTTAACTCCTTAATGTAGGTAATATATAGAGATTTAAATTTGTAAAAGAAGCAAAGCAAGTAATAAGCGCGCTATTGCAAACTTGCTATCGTAAGAGCTATAAGCTGCCTTAAAAGAAACGCGCTAGGGCTTAAAGAGTCTGCGTAAGCTAGTTTAGCATAGTTAGCAATAAAGCCATTTAACTAGCATAATTGATTTAAGTTAACTGTTTAGCGCGTTTAAAATAAATTAAACAACTAGTAGATTTAACTTTGGTATCTAAGCCAAATTGTGGTGGAGTAGGGAATCTCAATGTATTTGTTTTAGTGTTGTTGTTATTGTTAGGTATCTAAATGCCAAGGAACCTTAGGTTAACGCTAAATATCCCCCAGTGACTCTTGCATGGGTTGTGCCTGCCTGTAATCCCTGATACACGGTCTGGGACCTGGCACGTAGGGCCGATCACAGGCGGACAAGGCTATGTCATAGGCGGGGCAGGGCCGGCAGTGGGTCCGCTCCTTGGAGGGTTGGGGGAGTTTGGAACTAACACCTTACGATGCGCAAACGTTCATCTCGGCTGCGAATCCGAGACTGCCACACCATCCACTCACATACTCAGCACGAGGCCGTAACCGACAGCAGCGCTTTTGACCCTCCAAGGCGAGGCTCACTGGTCGCTGCTGGCGCTGCAAACAGCATGCAAGCGTGATGGTCGATGGTCCGATTCGAGATGTTTGCAGATGGGCCGACGGCCTTCTCTTTTCGAACTCGCACTGCGTTCGCCCTTCAAATGAAGGCTGCCACGTTTCTCATCACATCTGCACAAGCCATTACACGACACCAAATTGCCCCAGCACGACAGGCTTACAGGCTGCTCTGCGCGAATCAAAACAGGCTGTACGGAATGATAGAGCCGCCGCGTTCATGCTCGCTGAGTGTGCGCGCTGACACGACATATTGTGTCCTGTGGCCGGCCTGTGGAGGTTTTGGGAGAGGCGGGGGCGGTAGCTCACCAGAATGCATCGCACTGCATGGCGGAAGCGATCTTGATGGTATTTGGATCTTCTTTCACATCTAGCAACTTCGCACTCCGCCGTTTGGATCTTATGTTTTCCTTTCATCTTTTCTACCCTCTCCAATTGGCTTTATGTCTTGTGAGCCTTGGGGGGGGGGGGGGGCGCTTGCACCCCATTTCCTGTATTTCTCCTGTTTGACGCACAAAGTTCCCTTACATCATGTCTTTGGGCCTTTCAAACCCAAGGCTGAACCCATGATTGTATGATCGGACTGTTTATTTGGGCTGAGTCTCGACTTCATAATGTAAATAGCCCAGCCAAAGTTGGCACAGGTGTGACAAAGCAGGCTGGGCATAAAGAGGAAGGCCTGGTAGAGTCGGACCCCAAACCTTCCTGCAATCATTTGGCAGTCCAGTTCATGCCATGAAGCCCATTCTGGCCATCCGATGAATATGGCAACGCAGTCTGTGCTTCTTCACACCGTCGCCGCGTGGTTCGGCCCGAGCTTGCTCTCTAGCCCTGGTATCATTTCCGTCCCCCAAATCCAATGTTTATTACGCTTCACCGCCACGGTAAAATCACCAAGGGAAACCACTCAGCATGCCATTGCTACTGGAGCCAGGAGAGCAAGCTTTGGTCATTGCCATTGCCTCCTTTTCTTGGCTCGATACGGGTCTTGGAACCACAGACCCGTGTCCGGTCGAATGTGCAAAGCTTAATATCACCCACCATGACCCTGTGAGACCAAGACACTCTGGTGGTCCTCTAGGACCGGGGCCGAAGGATGTTTCCCCCCCCGCGCTGCCAAGTGGAAAACTTGAACGGCCTTGCATTTCGCGTATCACGGGTAGAATGTCGTCGATTACTTAGGTGGCATCATTCTTGTATCTTCTTTTGGCAACTTCTGAGCAAGTGTTGCTAAGCATCAATACCCCAATTTATCCTAGCCATGGCAGCCTCAAAAGCTAGCAGTGAGATCAAACCTGCCGTTGGAGAACATGTCGTCGTGGCCGAGAAGACATCCGAAACAGGTCTGGCCAAAACAGAAGAAGAGGGCCGCAATGTGCCCGAGCCGGCGTTGGACTATGCTGGATCTGCTGAGAAGACAGACCCCCAGGAGATCAAGCTGGTGAGGAAGCTTGACTGTTGGATGCTGGTGAGCCGAGTTCCCCTCTCTCACAGATGGCTGTATTGGGTTGACATATAGTGGCCAATAATCTGGATCCTCAACTTCCTCAATCTCTTGCAACGGCAGTCCATCAGCGTGGCGCCCCTGGGCGGGCTGAACAGTGACCTGGGCCTCGCCGGCACGCAGTTTTCCACAGCCGTGTCGGTCCACTATGCTGGTTATATCGTCGGCCAGATACCCTCGAACATGATCTTGACACGCGTCCGTCCGTCGATAGCATTGTCGATCGCCGTCTTGCTCGGCGCCATCGCTACCTTGTGCATGGTTGCGGTAAACAGCTTCGCCGGGTTGGTTCTTCAGCGCTTCTTTTTGGGCGTGGTAGCTGCGCCTGTGTGGCCCGGTACGCTCTACGTCGCCTCTTCCTTCTACAAGAGAAAAGAGCTGGGCACGCGAATAAGCGTTCTGTACAGCTCGAACATTCTCAGTACAGCCTTTCAGGGCCTCATTGCCGCACCCATCTTTAGCGAACTTTCCGGCTCAAGAGGCTGGGGAGGATGGAGATGGATGTATGTAATTCTGGGGTCGATGGCAGGGTTTTTTGCTGGTGAGTCGCCTTTCAGGTTATCGGATGCTGATCCTCAAAATGGCTTGATGCATAAGCTCTATCGAGGTGCAAATAATTGACTGCATACCACAGTGATTGCCTTTTTCACCCTTCCGGACAACCCGGATACGACCTGGTGGCTCAGCGCTTCCGAGCGCCAACTCGCTCACGGCAGAATGATCGCGGACACCGTCGAGAAGGAAGCCGACGTCAGCATAATGCGAGGACTCAAGCAAGCCGTCAAGGACAAATACGTCTGGGTATTCGCCTTCATGCACCATCTCCACACGGCCTCGAGCAGCACCCGCATCTTCCTCCCCACACTACTCAGCACGTTGGGGTACAGCACGACCATCACGCTCGTCCTGACGTGCCCGCCGTATCTCCTCGCTGCGGCCGTGGCGATTGTCCTGGGCTTGACGTCCGGCCGGTACAACGAGCGGACGTGGCATCTGACGGGGCTCAAAGCCACCGCCATGATGGGGTTTGTGATCGGCTGTGCCAGCATGAACACGGCCGCTCGGATCGTGGCCGCGTGCCTCTTCGTCGGGTGGACGTACGGCGTGACCAGCCTCACGCTCGGATGGGTGGGAATGACGTGCGGGCAGACGAAGGAGAAGCGCGCCGCGTCGCTCGCCATCGTCAATACGGGGGCGAGCTTCAGCCTGATCTGGGCCTCTGTTCGTCACAACGTTTCCCTACCCATGAAATCATTTTGATGCTTTGTGCTGACAATGTTTGTAGTATTTATGGCCCGACAGCGCTGCTCCCCGATATACTCTTCCGCTGGCCTCAGGCGCTGGGTTCTGCTTGATCGGTATTGCTTGCATATGGACTATCAGGTTTTATCTGATGGCTGACAATAAGCGCATTCGCCGGCAGGATGAGAACGCGAGGCTTTACTACGCATATTAAGCTTCACGGTACCTAGACCAGCTGATTATCTTGTTCCACAATTGTGGTATCACGGTACAAGGTCTGGACCATTGAGAGCATATGTAGCGTTAACCGATTACAAGGAAATGAAAGATGTCTCGAGCAAAAGTTCAGACGACTGAAAAGCCCTGGAAGTGCTTTACGCGCTGCTATTCTCATGGAATGGAATGCATGGTATCCGTGCTGGCTGCACAAGTTGTCACATCTTGAGAGAGCCTCCTCAAGCCCAGGAGAGCCGTCCGGCACGAACAAGCTTGGGCTCCTACGTGTTGCGTTTCCTGGCGGCAGGAGAGTATCGCTCCAAGCTTCACAAACGATCATGTGTGAATGAAACACCAGACAACACTGGATTCCATATTCTCCGCCGCGGAGTTTGGTTCTTGGAATGTCCTGTGCCGCTCTGATCCCGCTCCCCGCTCAAAATGCATACCAACCCAGTTCGCCTGCACAGTCCACAGCCAAGCTGCTGTGTCAGATGACAGCTTGGATGAATTCTTGACGGAAAATATTGTGGAATACCTAGGTATTGGGAGCTATAATATACATTTGCATTCAGGACCCTTCGTAGTGAGCAGTATTGGAAGTTATGCCGTACTCTTCCACTGGTTCCGATAGGCCCCTTCCAACTTCGGATCATAATCAAGAAAACAATAATCCCTCACATTCGCCGGACAACAAAAAATGAAAGAGGAACAGTGGTATCTAATGCTTCAAGGGCGATACTCACAGAAATCTCAGATTTGGTTTGCCAAGCTCCACCGGCAGGCTGTCGATTCCTGTGCTTAATTATCGGATTCTTTCCCTGTGTGCGCCGTTAAATAAATTTAATTTAGGAAATTTGAGATTATAGAACTATTGAACCAAGATCGCTGATTTCAATAGTATTTTTTCTTTTCCTTTTCAAATTTCGATTTCTCAAGTTGAGCGAGATAAAGGAAAGTGAAGTTAGGCTTAACCCTAACCCTGGAATTCTTCAAATTTTTAAAGATAATGCTTTTCATATCAAAATACTTATTAATAAAATTAAAAGAAATATTTATTATATAAGAGATAATGTATTTGATAAGGGGATATATAGCTTTTACAGTTAATTAATTAAGTTTAAAATATATTTTAAGATATATGGCAATGGGCACAGGGAATGTATCTGATAAGCACAGGAATCGAATTCTTGTCGAAGCTCCACGATACATTATATGTACCTATCGTTGGAGTTTCTGCTTTACCTTTGCGCAAATTGTCACACTATGACCGTCATCAGGTCTCACACAGCTCGTGGTGCCCTTGTAGAAAGTTCTTTCGAATTGCTGGGTATTTAACAGGTTGAATCGCCACGTCGTTCCTACTGCCAAAAATGTCGAGGGGCTTGCAGAGAAACACTGCCATGATTTCGGCACCCCTGAAGAGGATCGGGCGACGGAATACTCATGCGCAATAATGGGCAGGATGATGAACTTGATCATGCATGTGTGAATGTGTTATTGAAAGACAGGAGTTTGATCAAAGAGGAGATGGGAAAACGGGCGGGTGGCCATCCACGCTTGCCCTGAATTGGACGTGTCAGGCGCCAACGAACACACCTTCAGGAA
Organism: Dendrostoma leiphaemia; assembly: GCA_026120015.1. NCBI lineage: Eukaryota > Fungi > Ascomycota > Sordariomycetes > Diaporthales > Erythrogloeaceae > Dendrostoma > Dendrostoma leiphaemia. The sequence goes on from JALRMF010000054.1 coordinate 57,156, forward strand.
TTTCACATAGACCACGTTAAGTCAAAATTTCATTCAGTAAAGAGGTATTCCAAAAAGGACTTCCAAGGTTGTTTAAGATGATCCTTATCTAGGTATGCTTGTAAAGTCTACCCCAGATTCTTCAAGAGTGCTCGTTCGTGGGGTATTGGTGGGTACGATATACATCTCCGGGGCTGCCTTAGGAATTTCTTTTCTCACACCTCAGTAATCAAATACATTTTCAAACCTTCCAATACTCCATCCGGTCGGGGCAAGGCATGACTCCGTCCCCATGCACTCCCCCCATTTCCACCCAAAGATGCAGGTGCTCAAGACCTCGGGACCTAAACAGCGAACACACCAATTTACACCCACCCAAATGTGCATCCTGGGCGGAAAGTGTAAGAGTATCCTGATTTTCACTTGAAGCGTGTCTCAATGCAAAAGGGAGAAAAGTTGTGCTCACTATTCCTTGCTATACCTAACCCTCGACATTCGAGCGGACATTGAAAGCGTTTGCCGCCGCCCAGTTTTAAGTCACGATGTTTCGGTAGCAGTGATAAGCTTATTGGAAAACTTATGTTGGGGCTGCGGACTTTTGATACGGTGTTGTTGGGCCGAGACTGCAAATCATGGCTTTGGGAGTGGCTGGCTCTGGATTTGATGAACCAGAAAAATCGTACGTTGGCGATCATACCTAGGTGTGGATGTCAGTACCTACTCAGGTAGGTACATACCTAGAAAAGTCTCACACTCGAGAGATCTGTTTCATGTGTTTAGATTCGGATTGGGCGTCTGTACAGTCTCCTGATACAAGGACTATGTTTGCATTATTGTCTGCACCAATGGATGAATACAGAATCTATTGGAATTCATGTGATCGACGGCGAGACAGAAGCGCCGTGCCATTCCGGAGACAGCCAGAATTCGACCTCACTCCGAGTTCCGATATCTGAGACAGCGACAAGCTGAAATCAGATAGAACCCAAGGCTTAACATACCCGATTCAACGATCATTACGCCTGACCGCAGTCTTGCATTGCAAGAGAAAATACATATACTTGTTTGTAGTAGCCCACAATCTCCCCTCATCTCTTGACAACCTTGGAACTACTAAATTCTCAGATCAACTGTCACACAATTTTGCTTGAGGCTCATTCGTACATTCTCGACTTTGATAGAATGCACTCGATCTCTCCCATCGCTGCTCTTCTGGCAGGCTTCGGCATTTTCTCGACCGCATCCGCAGACTGTTGCTACGCCGACCTCGGTGCTTGTGCAGACGCTTCTCTCGGAAGTCCATACTGCGGAAACGGGAAGTGCAACATATTCGACTGCAACTGCGACTACGGTAGGACAGTATACATCGCTTTCCCATGGCATATAGTTTGTTGCATACCTTATTGACACTTTGGGTGCTACAGGTTGCAAGAAGGAGAACAGGGCGGGCTGCTACTACAAGAACACGTACTACTTCAAGCAGTGCATGGTCAACACCTGCAAGCACGTCAACACCTGTAGCTACCAGCACTTCCAGTCGTGCTACGGCACCTACTCCAGCGAATCAACCGCCTGCGACCAAATATACGCGCAAAAGCGGGACGGGAGCGACGAGCCTCTTGCCAGCAGGGACACAGCCGACACGGCTGAAGGTGTCGACGAGCTTTTCGGCGCTATCGATACCAACCACGACGGCGTTCTGGAGCTGCCTGAGTTCCTGGCCTGGGCGAACGGGACAGTTTCATTTGAGCTCACTGGTGATCAGCTCGAGCTCTACGAGGAGCTCTTCAGGGAACATGCCGACCCCGATGGAGCTCTCGACCTCTCCGATGTCTATTGAGTCACAAAAGGATGAGCTCTGTATAAAGACCGATGAGCTGCTCAGCGGTGCTGACATGTTGGGTGCCTGGTAGAGACTGTCCTTTCATCAGTACTTTGCATTCTCGTTACTGCCTTATAAGGCGGTTGGGCTTCTCCTCACAGAAACTCTCGTAATGCAGTGGTGTTCAAAATTCAAACCCCCATTCAAAGATAGGTACCGTGGTTCCCCGTCACGTGGTGCTCATGCATGTGACTTAGCTCCCCTGAGAGATGGCTCTGGCAGTCTGCTTCATGATAAACTCGGCAACGTGCGCTCGTCCGCCTGTCATCATAACGTCGTTGTGAAACGCCCGCGGGACGGTTTTGGTCTCTTCCGGGATCCCCAGCTCCGCACATCGCTTCCTCAACACTTCCGGGTGACGTTCAGGGACAATCTCATCCCTCCCAGCTTGCAGAATGAACACCCGAGGCGGTTGGAGAGCCTTCTCTTTACGATCTTGCGCGATTGTTGCCAGATTGCGGTAGCTGTCCAGGTGGTTGCGCAAGAACGGGTGAAGATACTTGTAGGGAAGCCACTTCTCGGGATACAGAGTCTCGAGCATGTCTTTGATAGAGAGGAATGGCGTCTCCAGGATCAAGGCGGCCGGCTCGAGGTGTACTGGAAATTTGCCTGCTGCAGCAAGATTTGTGACGAAACCTGAGCCGATACTCTGTCCCCAAACGAAAAGGATCGGCTGGACCTTGGGGTTTCCGTCCTCGTCGCGTCCGTACGTGTTGTCGTGCAGCTGCGCAATCCAGTCGACCGCGGCCCTCGTGTCATAGTTTATGCCAATCTCGGACGGGCGTCCGGCACTGGTCCAGTACCCACGGTAGCTCACACCAACTTCGGTGAAGCGAACCTTTCCGAACTGAGGGTATCGCTCCGCAAAGCTCATTTTGATCTTTCGCAGAATCCACGCGTGGTCCGTCAGTCGTGGCGGCAACGACGACGCGTTCCCTTTTATCTCGGCATAAGCAAGAACACCTCCAGGGTGCGGGACTCTGTGCATCTCACCTTGGCAGTAGAGTATGTACACATGATATGCGACAAGCTCCTCCGGTGGCGTGTTGGTCTTCGAAGACACGGTGGCCACGGCCAGAGCCAAGTCGGTGCCGTCAATCGACCTCATCCGCAGCTCCTTCCAGTCGATGCCGAAGAGGAACTTCCGAAAATCAGAAATCTTATCATGTCGGGCGCTAGGAGGTAGGTATGGATTGTAAATGATTTTGTTCTGCAGGGAGACCATCACAAAGCTCTTCCAAGTGTACAGCGCCAGCACCAGGCCCGTGAAGATCGCAGGCGGGAGCAAGACGGCAGGAATATGAAGGCGTCTCCGCAAGCGTCTCCGCAAGTAGGCATTCGGGTCGAGAGACCCATGAACAGCCGTGGTCCCGGGTCGTCGACGCAGTATCGAGGCTGCTCCGCTGTGATGGAACGCCCTGGCGGGGATCTGAATGAGTGTTGCGCCTTTTGCCGCCGGTCGCGGGCGAAGTAGCATGCTGTTATCGATACAACATGTGCGGTGACTAGATAGTGCAGTGAGATTTATAGGAGAGGGCAAGTCGAATGAGGAGCGTCAAGATCCATCGTAGAGGTCATTCAACCGTTGTTGGATGGATGATGATGAGACGCGTTCGGCCTAGGCTGTGAGTCGCGATGTTGATCCGAGGCATTACGTCAGCTTCCATCTCTGCCCACTAACAACCATTGCTACTGTTTGGGATAGCAAGTACTGTACCAGTGCTAGTCCACAGCTGCAATCAACTAAAAAAAATAAAATTAGGAAAAGAGCATTCCAAGGGGCACGTGGGGTCTTAAAAAGGGATCTTTTGCAAAGAAACAAAGACAAGAAAGACGGCTGGGAAATCTAGCTACATAGGGTACCCTGTGGCAAATACCTAGGTACCCTAGGGTAGTGTGCGGTGCCCTCAGACGTCCCCGGACAGCTCCTGGCAAGCTTCCCCCCGCCCCCGCCCCCCCCCCCAATACAGCCGGACCCTTGTGAAATTTGAACAGTAGTTTGGTTTTGTTACAGTTTGCTACTTGTCTCACATGTAGGATTCTCAATTGAAGAGATCTTCGACGTACCGCGTACTGTGTAACTTTTCAGTAGAAGATTGAATGTTTAATGTTAAGAAATTCTAAGGTTAACAAAATCCGCTTGTCATTGCTCAGGGTATTCAGAATTGAGAAGCACTAAGGTATGAAAAAAGAGGATTTTAGTGCTTTTTATTTTAACAAGTTTGCGTACTTGAAAGAATTACAATCTTTGAAAAAGGATGATGGGGCAGAATTGTATTCACAAGCAGTATATTGCTGCGTACCTACTCAAGGAGGTACAAAGAAATGCTTCGTTATTCGCAATATTTCCAACCCATGTGAGACTGCGCTTCCGTAAAGCAGCACATATATAGCTCTTTATTTCAATGCTGTTTCTCTTCGAATCTCCGAGAGCGGCCGAATCAGCTTCTGCTTCTCCGAAAGGGACTCGATATCCGTGGACGCTCTGCACTGTTCAGCGGCCTTCCATGTCCAGATGTCCCTTCGCATGACTCTGCCGCCTTCTGGTCTACATTGTACAAGTACATGCACACGTTGAAAGACTTCATTTCCGGCTTTTTATTCTCGAGGCGAAAAGCCTCCCTATGTACGCCTTAGCTCCATTGCATATTCAGCAGTTGGCAGCCAGCGATGATCTGCTCAGGTGGTGAGTATCTGCAGTCTACCCAGACTCAATTTAGAGAATAGATGGCTCCGCGCATTGGCGAGAATGTGGTAAATACAACCCGGCAGACCCCTCCTCGCGTCATTCAGGTCTTGAACCACTGGCATCCCTAGGTAGCCCGAGGAATACAGAGGGGCACTTCTCCCACAAGTGAGGCGGCCAAGCGAGAAAAAGTCTCAGGACTACCTAGGTATAGTCTGACGGATGATTTGGCTCTGATGACACAGTCCTGGAGCCTTACTAACCGCACAGGACCGGTTACCCGCCCACCACAACTTAGCAGATTTGCATACATCATCAAACTCCTGGAACCCACTTTTTTCAGCCTCTCCGGGAGCAATCGATGATATAGGAAATCAAGATGTTGGTAACACGTGGCACCACTTAAATCAAGAAGCTACCTAGGTATCTAGGTAACAACCAACTGCGGAATTGCGACTGATCTGCGCATGAGCAGAAACTGGAGTGCAGGGGAACAAGATGCAGTGTTGCACATCCCCAACAAATGGTGACGAACCAGCCCGTCACGTCTACTAAGGCGACGATGCATGCACGGAACAGGCAATCTCGGCAGGGAATACAGATTATGGGGGGCTCGCTTGGAATACCTTGCATTATCTCGGCATCGGTGCAAAGCCTTCAAATATTCCACTCTTTGACCCCCTTCCACTCGGGCTTTGAGACTGTTGTTCACCCTTGCTTCTCGGATGCGGCGTTAAGCAACTCGGCGCAGTTCAAAGTAATAAGGTACAGTCTTCCAAGCCCGTAGTACTGGCAGTTGGTGCGTCTACTCTAGCCTTAGGAATCTCTGCTTGCCAACCTAGTTTCAACGGTCATCTTTCGTCACTGAAATGTGGACGAGGATACCTAGATTGTAAGCACTATTGCTGGCCTTACTCTCTTGAGTCTGCTCAGTCCGAACATATGATACCGTCAGTGCTGTGCCCGGCAATTTAAACCACGACATCATGTCAATACGTGAAGAGGATGATTCGTTTCCTAGAATGCAACCCCTTCGGTGCAGATGCACCTCGTCACACCGGTCAATAACTTTCGTTAACAGCCGAGAAAAGGTGTAACACAGCCTACCGCAAAATACCCACGTCACGGTATCTAGGTAGTTTCGTGGCCATCCGGACTGGGCTTTGTGCCATCGCTTAGGCGTTGCTGTCGAAGTGTAGAACTACTATGGTCGCTCTACTGAAATATAGCCCCAGTCTCTTGGAGCGCCTGCGCCAATAGTGAACGGGACGGCCTGCGTGATTTGCTGCCCCGCGGTCTCCAACATGCAGCGGGAACACGGTGCCACGTCAGGGGGTGTCATGGCTCTTCTGTCCTCAACCCATCAGGCTGGCTTCGGGCCGACGTAGCAGTACGTCGGCCGAGTACAAAGTCGTCCGCTCTTGCTGACAAGAGGAGATGGTCTGCATGTGGTGGGCTATGATCTGCTTAAGGGCTATACCAAGCATCTCACCACTGCTGGCGAGCCTTTCTCTCTAGTTGCCCACTATGGCATCAGTGACTCTTTCTGAAAAGCCTCCCGTACGCGATCCAGGTCAGCCGACCACCGGACAGCCGAGCTGGGTAAAGGAACTCGTTCACGCTGTCAAGGAGCTCTCTGGAAATCAATGCTACCAGTCTCTATCTACCTTGGTCGATCATGACCAGGAGAAGGAGAAGGAGATCCAGGACCTCAAGCATGAGTTGGAGCAGATGCGCATCACACATCGGCTCAACTTTGCCGAAATCAAGGACGTCCAGATCGAAAACGATCGCAAGGCACTTGAATCTCAACAAGCCCAGGAGAAAACGACCCGGACTGCAAAACAGCTACAAGAAGCCCTGGCAAAGGTGGACGAGCTCAAGGAGGAACTTCGCATTAGCAGGGCCGATACCAACACGCTCCTGCACAAACAGAAGCTGCGCGAGGATGATGTCAACAAACTGCAGAAAGAAAGGGATGGGGCTTCTCAGGAGCTGAAGAAGAGCAATCAGATGCTTCAAACCGTGCAAGGAGAACTCGGAACGCTCCAAGAGCAGTACGCTAGAGACAATCGAGAATTGGCCGACTTGAGAAGCAGAATCTTCCCACTCAAGCCAATGTCGAAAGTCGAACAAGAAGGACTGTCAGTGTATTCCTTTCTTTTTACACCATGCTTCGTGAGTGAACTACATGTGATTAAATAAACATTCGATACTTTAGGAACCGACGACTACGCGGCCTTTTCCAACAGGCACATCACTTGGCACATAAATTCTTCGGTCAGTCCAACCTCGGAAACTGGGTTTTCACCAGCGGGGCCTGGGAAAGCTTGAAGGGAGATGCACGCATCCGAGACATCCCGTTGCCCCCGGGCAACTCGGAGACTGCAGTCCAGATGCGTGTGGCTGCAGCCCTTCGCCTTATGGCGATTACTGCTTCGACCTATATCTTCCAGCCCATATATCTCACAGCAGGGGGCATGGAAGTCGCGCAGGTCGTGGAAGATTCTTATGATAGAGACAGGGTCGAGGCTCGCTGGATTCGCAGTGTGTTGCTCGGCGTTCATCCCCAACAGCAAAGCTCTAACGGCAAGAAACGAGTTGAAATTGTGACGGCAGATGTTCTTCGATCCGCAGGATGCCTTGTCGGATCCACGGACAAGATTGAGCAATGCCAATCTGCCCTGGTCGACTGGTGTGGCAAGGCTGTCGAGATTTGGCTGGAACTGCAGAAGTTTGATAGCATGATTCACAGCGTGTGTGAACTGAGGTCGCAAGCATTTGAATTCGACCCCAAGGACTGGAACTCGCTGCCGGAGCTGCCGACGTCGCAGGCTCCTCCCACGGGGTCAGCGAGGTCGAACGGCCAGACCCAGAAGACCCTGGCGTTCGAGGATGTGGCAGCACAAGTATGGCCTGCTTTCTTCGCATCCGAAGAGGACGGTGTTTATGTACTCGTAAAGCGCGGGTGCGTGTTGAGCAAGGCGCAAGTGGCGAGGGCGACTCACGAAGCAAGCGTTGCGGCTGCGCCGGGGAGCAGCCGACGCGACGGCAGAGAACTGCAGCGCCGGGCCAGGCGTGCCACGAGCGGGTTCAATGGCAGCGTTGAGGACCTCGGTTCTTTTTTACCCGGAAAGCCTTAGGGCTGGGAAGATGGCGGCGGGGCGCCCGGGGAGGAGAAATTGAAATCATGGTCGCGTTGCCGTCAAGGTTGCGAAGGTGGATGACGGTGTCGTAATATGGACGCAGAGTGCAGTATGGAGTTGGAATTTGTATGGCCTGTCTACTTAAGTACTTAGTATGGTCTTCGATGTTTCCTATCTCATATACACAAGTACTTTAGGCGGCTAGAAAACGCGCGCTCCTATACAATTTAATTGTGCCCGAATTTATGATCGTCTTCAAAATTAGAATCTTTTCCTACCTACCTAGATAGGTAGTTAAAGACAATTGGTCATTCGTTCATAATGATTCCTGAGTCCCAAGTGGCTGATGAGCCTCGGATGCCATGGGCCTTATAATGAACTTGAAAGTCTTGGGGCCATCTAACCTCTCGTGACCACCGCTTTGGTGTTGCAAGTTGCTGAAATGCGTACGGACTTGTTCCGGGGGAAACGGTAACGTTAATTGGGCGGCGTGAGCCCCCGCCGGCAAGTCTAAGGGCATCGTTCCGGCCCGTCTGGAACTATCGTGAAGCTTGCCGGCCGGAGCCCAGCGGGTTTATAAAGCAAAAACACATAAATGCACTTGAAAAAACCACAAATCCTCTTCCCCCAGAAGCCATCGTCCTCCCTCCTTTCTTCCTTTCCTTTGCAGATGTGGGTGGGTGGGTCAAAAAGAACTGCTGATGCTATTGCTGGCGGTGGCACGAGAGGTTGTTGCAGGAGTGAAGAATTTGCGCAGTGGGGCAGTGGGCCACGAAGTTAGATATGATCATATGAAAATTGTCTCGTTTCTGTAGTGACTTTGAACTTGGTGTATCTGAGGCCAAACGTATCCTAAATCTGGTCAAATGTATCTAGGTAGGCTTACATTTCGCACTGTTCTCAAAATCGCATTTGAGGTGCTTTATTGCCGGAGTGCGACTACCCGAGGGTATAATTGACCCGCAACGTGGGAAGTGGCCTCCCGGCCAGAGCGCTTTGTCTGTTTATTCTTTCTTCATCAAAAGTCCTCCTAATCTATTTCTGGTTCCGTGATGATGTCTTACATGAGCGGATCAGGGTCGACCGTCCCAATACAAATATAATGACCTCCTTACAACCTTCTATAAGGAACGCTACCATTAGGTCAGTCAAAAATTGTCACAGAGCTGGACATGATTTGCATCACACAATCCTACCCAGCATCTTTTGGACAAAATGCAGAGGGCGTCATCAACAGGGCAGGCAGAGTCATCTGCGGACAGCTCATCGTCCGCTGGTGACCCGAACGTCCCGGTGAGCAGGGCGAGCGTCAGACGCCAGATGCAGCGTTCGGTGGATTTGTTTGATTGGTACTGGCAGGGCAGGCGTTCTGAATGGCAAGCGGAGGACGAAAGAGGCCAGCGAGAGCCGACCTACACGAAGATGGACGTTCCGAGACAAAGAGAGGGACCACAGGATCCGACCGCTCAGCCGGAAGGGGCGCAATTGCTGGACCTGGCCCAAGACCGGAGGAACTTTCGCGGCGGACCCAACCAAGTGCAACTGCGGCGGTTCCAGCGTGAAGTGCTTGCAGGGGATTTCAATGTTATCAATTTCACACGTCCCATTGGCCTGAACCTGAAGAAGGTCCTTGGAAAGGGGGGTCAAGGAGTGGCATGTCTCTTCGAATTTACGCTACCTGATGGTTCGAAGAAGGACATGGTAATAAAGGCATCCGTCAAAGAAGATGATATTGACACGGAGTTAAGGAATCTTAGTGTGCGTGCAAGATTGCCTCAATCCGTTTTAGTTGAGCGGTGAGCTAACTAACATGACGAGTCCAGCGAACCGCCGGGGCGATGCATATTGTGCAGAGGCAATATATGCGCAATCTTCCTCTCGCTCGACGACAGAACCAGCAGGCTGACCCAGCCGGGACAGTCCCTACTCCTGGCGGCGCGGGACTGGGCGGTCCGGGGCCTGCGACCGCCGGCACGCGACGAAGACGAGATGGCGATGACGATGACGGCAATTTGCGAAGCAGGAAGATGGCGAGGAGGATTGGCGATCAAGCAGCTGCAGTGACTGTCTTTGACAATCAACGGCATCTTTACGCCATGGAGTACATGAGAAATGGCGATGTCAGTCTTTCCGGCGAGATTATGCGGTCATTGTGGAGTTTTCAGCACACTGATTCAAGTTCTATCCCTAGCTTCACGATTTGCTGTGCAGATACGGCGATGAAGACATACTTTTCACAGATCGAGACATCTGGGAAGTTTTCCACTGCTTATTTCGGGGATGTGTCGGCTTGGCCTACCCCAGAACATGGACTGGTGGCCGAGATCCAGAGCAAGAGGATTTCGCGACACAATTTGAGTCAGTCCCTCGAGATCCAGACACAGGTATCAATTTGTCCCATACACAGGGTATGATACACTTCGATCTTGATGCTCGAAATGGTAAGCATATTGCATCGGGACCTTGTAATGTCGGTACAGGTACCCCTAGCTAATCAAGTCGTAGCAATGGTTGGATCATTCGATGCTGCACACCCTACAACACCCATAGTAAAGGCAAGAACCCGCGTTTGAAAGTTTTGATTTGCTTCCGCTCACCTCCTCATAGATTGGCGACTTAGGTTTGGCGCAGAGATTCGACGATGAAGACCGAACGAATTTGTAAGCTTGTGTGCATTCCGGACTTACGGGCAATCTGCTGACTATAACCACGCAGCGATTTGATGTTGAGTCTGAGAAAGGTGCGATTGTACCCCTTTCAACTCATGCTGTCGTCCTTAGATCAACACGCTAAACTTCCGTCAAGATAGGAAAATACCCAAGTCTCGCGCCGGTATGTCACACCTCCAAGCTTTAGCGCTTCTACAATCTGCGCTCGCTGCTAACGATTCCGGCCAGGAACAAAACACCAAAGAGTGGGATTATCTCGGTGGCGAGCCCTATCAGAGTGGTGTTGTTCCCACGGCCGGCAATTATGACTACTGGACGAACTCTTATCAGGCTGCGCACGTATGTGTTGTACCAAGGCCATTGGCTTGTCCAATTACCTACGGGCCATGCACTGATGAGCAGTACAGATCGTAATGCAAATGGTCACACTTACCCGACCCGACGAACCACCACAAGTCTCGCGACACACATTTCGAATTGCTGACGATGCAAACGCAGATATTTGGACGTACGGTGGGATGATGTTCCCGCCACAGGATCCTGGGCCATTCGAGATTGCGGTACGCGATCGAAGACTAAGACGAGTAATAGCAAGGTGCATGGGTAAGTTGACAATAGTCCACCTGTCAATGTCTGTCACGACCTTGATGGCTTGGAACATGACTGACTATTGAGTCCACCTACAGCTCATAGACCTTCGGAGAGAATCTCGAGTAAGTTTTATCAAGCAGTGTGTATCCTTTTCGGATGGCTCTGAGCCGCCAACATGTCATATTGCATGAAACTTCCTGCAACAAGATCCCGAACAATGCAGTTGTCATCTGCAAACAAACCTAATCTGTGAGCGATGCTAATTATCTCGCGGTAGTATCCCAGATGGAAGCACTTTTTGAACAAGCGTGCGACCCAGACGTATGGGCACATGACGAGGATCACGCTGATTCAAAGACGTCGCTCAGAGAACTTCTCTCTAGACCACCACCACCGTAAGTAATGTCTTCGCTGTCAATGCTACCAGTTGGCTTGGACACCTTCAGGCGAAGATTGATAAACTGACTTTACATGACTAGACCTTCCGGGCTGGGTGGGCCCCGGGGAATGTTCCCAATTCGGCCCACATCTTCGTGAGCCTCGATATCAGACTTTAAGTAAGGATTTGTGTCGGGTGTGCTCCAAAAGTAATGACCTTAAGAATTATCTATGGTCAAAATTTGATGTAAAGGGAGCGTGGTAGAGGAGTTTTCGATTGTTTTTGCTGTTCAATTACCTTTGCGCTTGGCTTCTCTTTCTCCCATCCTCTTTTCTCTCTTCAAGTTGTCTTCGCAACTCTGAACTACTCATGCTTCACCACTGAGAGAATTTAGGATTGTAAAACTTTGCGTGGCTTCTAAATCGTGTCGGATTGCTGTCTTGGCGGATCGAGGCTCTAGGGTAGTAATCATTTCTAAGCAAGAGGTTACATACTACCTACTAGTATGTTTCTAAGCCTGGGATTCGAACCGCTCGCTCCATGGTCTACATTCAGGTTCGAATTCCAATTTAGATTTCGTCGCCGAGTGTCATCAGAGATTCGAGACTCACTAAATTTAAGGGTCAAGTGCTCTCCCCTTCCACACATCGCGAGGTGTCTTAAGTGTGGAAAGACCGGTGCCCAGGTGGACTCCTGCGGGTCACGGCAGTGGAGATAGGCCGCGAAGAGGTCCTGTATATAAAGTGGTTGCCGCTATGGCACAGCAGTAGAAGGATCAGGTCTATCAAGACGTTTAGTTTGCCTTAGAATGACGGTCGTCCTTATGGGATGTTGTTCGCGAGTTTCTAGTGATTGCTCTCGGGCGTTTCAATCCTCAGGCGAGGGCTCGCCTCAAAGCCTTCAATCTCCGAGTGGGTGAGTGGAGTGTCCGAGAAGTAATTACGTCGCGAACCTGAACGCAGACGCCAACGGCATCTGGCTTCTTATTGAAATGTCACCTCAGGCCTTGTGTTTCATCTTTTTGCGTGTTCAGTTTCCAATTTTGAAGTCGGATAGCCACGCATATGTATGGAGCTGGAAGTGTTCATCACAGTCCCATGGCTGTGAGACTGCGTTTTCACAGCCGACGAATTTCAAAATTTCTCCACACTCGATTGTCACGATTTCGACTCTGACGACTCTGCTACTATAACATGTTGCTCGAGTGGCAACGGGGCGGCTTGAATTAGTTCTGGTCTTCGAGCCGGCGCGCACTCAAGCCTCACGGCGTATTGCTTGCAGCCCGGGCTTCTTACGGGTCAGGTTATAAGAAATAAAACGCGTACACTCAAATGACCCCCCCCCCCGATTTTCCACATCAACCACCCCTCTATTTCTGTGGCAAAATCATTCAGTTCAATGCAGCTACCTAAATCTAACATTTTAATAAGCAGTATATTCTCTGCCAGCATTTAAAATCTATTACCAACGACAAAGCATTATATAAATTTAGCTGTTAATTATCTCTTGCTTAAAAACACCTAGCTTTTTAACGCTGCATCTTTGATAGTGTACAAAAGCTAGGGAAGACTGGAATTTTATTAAAACTAGCTAGTAGCTGGAGGAAGCGGGTGCTTCAACGGATATATAGCTAGCTTATAGGGGGGGGGGGTTTCGAGGGTCCCGGGGGTCCCGTGGGCTCAAACGGCCCTAGCTAAAGGGGGGGGGTGCTTAGCCAAACTATAAACCTTTATTAGCATAATAAAAATTTTTAATCTTAATAAAAGTTAATATAATAATAAATAAACTTAAAAGAAGAATAGGTAGATAAATAGACTTAGCGCTTTTAAAATAGTATTAATAAATTAATCTAGTAATAGTTTTCTTTGTTGTTGTTGTTGTGAATAGCTACGGAAGAAGGAGGGGGGGTGGGAAATAAGGGCTACGATATTGAGTGTACGCGTTTCATTTCACATAACCTGCGGGTCCAAACCCCTTGCTCGGGAACCGAGAACTAAGGCTTGGTACTGCCGAGACGAAGACGAATAGGGTATGGCTGGGTCACCAAGGGTGAACAAAAATTGAACAACCCCACAGTAAGTACGAGACGGTGTACTATAAACGGGTGAGTATCTGTTCTAAGTTTCCGAACAGCCATCGGAGTTTACAGGTACTCAATCAGGGTGGTTTCGGACCGACTCCGTTGTGCCAACCTACAACATGACCGCCATAAGGAGGCACAGGCGGGTCAGCCCTGGGAGGCCATGTTGCGCAAGCCCTGCCCAGGCGGATAACGGCACACAAGGGCTTCACAAATGTGACGCGGCCTTCATCTCCGTAGCGCTCAATGTGCTAATTACATACCCAGCTCAAAGCCAGAGTTGTGCGGAATTAATATAGGATTTCCTAGGTACTGTGCATGTCATGAGACTTGTATACATCATAAGACTGTCAGGATGGTGCCCTCCAGGCTCTTCATCATCGAACGGTGTCATCACATCAGCTCGCAACGGCAGTGCACTTCAGTACCCCCCCTTAGTCACTCACTCAAAACTCACCGCGGCATTGACACAGTCACTACCTACATCCGCAGCCGACAGCCAAGATGCACTCTACGGCGATCCATGCCGGTGTTTCTGCCGCGGCCGCGGTGGCAGGCTCCTACCGGACACTGTACCAAGGCAATGGCAGCACAACCTGGCTGGAGAACTTGCGGGTGAGGTCGAATGGCCACGTCCTCGCAACCGTGATCGGCCCTCCCGCCAACCTCCTCTCCTTCGACCCCACCGAGAAGAGCCCCGAGCCTGTCCTCATCAGCACTTTCCCCTCCATCCTGGGTCTGAGCGGTATCACCGAGGTCAGCCATGACGTCTTCTATATCACGGGCGCCAACACCACAGGTTCCAACATCGAAGACCCGCCCAAGAACGCCACCAAGGTCTGGAGGGTCGACTTCAACGAGGGCGGCCCCAACAGCCCAGAGATTGAGCTGAGCGCCGAGCCCGTCCTCCCGCTCGTGACCGACTTCAACGGCCTGACCACCTTCAACGAGTCCATCATCCTGGCCTCTGCCACCTTTCAGGACACCGTCGTCGCCATGGACGTCAACACCGGCGACTACTGGACCGCCTTCGAGGACCCCGAGATGTCTTCAATCAACGGCATCAAGGTCGGCCCCGACGGCTACCTGTACTGGACCGCCAACAGCGGTGCCGTGCGCGCCCCGCTGCACGAGAACCTGACCATCGGCGCCGCCGAGGTCCTCTACAGCGGCTCGTACGACGACCTCGCCGTCTCGTACGACGGCTTCGGGCCCGCGACGGGCGGGACCAGGTACCTGTACGTGGCCTCGAACACGTACGTGATCCAGCAGCTCATCGTCGACGGCGCCACCGGAAACGTGACCTCGGCGACGACCGCCGCCGACGGCAACAACGTCACCACGTGGGGCAAGCCGACCGCCTGCGATTTCGGCCGGACCGCTGAGCAGAAGAACAAGATCTTCTGCACCACGGGTGGCAGCTTGACGACTGGCTCGAGCCTGGGCGGTCAGCTCTTCGAGATCACCCTCTATTGATCGAGTAGAGGAGTCTGGTCATGGAACATGAAGCACTCTTTCGGACAGCAGAGAGAAAGTGTGTTCTGTAACCTGATGTAAATGCAACTCTCTAGGCATATGTTAAAATGTTTAAGTAGCTACCTAGGTAAGTAGTAGAAACGTAGAGTTACCTGAATGTGAAATATCTAGGCTTTGACAGATGAAATCGTATAATGTTGGTTGCCAAGCCTGCAGCATGACAAGATGGCTTACACTCAAACCACCCGCGCCGCAAAGCCGCAGGCTAACACGGCCCGCGGGCCTTATCGCACGAAACTTCATTGTTCTTCGACGTTTCACTTGGGCCTCGATCTCCGGCTTCAACCTCGAGAGATCCTCATGGAAACCTGCATTGCTCACCTGTCTACCACTTGGCCCG
Organism: Dendrostoma leiphaemia; assembly: GCA_026120015.1. Classification (NCBI taxonomy): domain Eukaryota; kingdom Fungi; phylum Ascomycota; class Sordariomycetes; order Diaporthales; family Erythrogloeaceae; genus Dendrostoma; species Dendrostoma leiphaemia. The sequence continues at coordinate 72,444 of JALRMF010000054.1, forward strand.
CGGGCGTGCATGTCAAAAGAGCAGCGTCCGTACATCCTCCCGGCACGAGGCCGGCTGACCAGCGATGCCCTCATTGTGTGCTCCAAGCCTTCTTTGTCTGCGGATGAGAGTGGTCCGCCGAGAGGCTGGAAGTACGATCATCTGTTGTCATCGAGCGGTTCGACAAGCGAGATGAGGGAGGGAGGCAATGGGTCAGACGCAAATGCCCATCGGGTCGCCGTCTCCAAGAACATTGTGGAAAACGTCCACGTGCGTCGTCGAATGTACGGCTTGGGACAATCGCCCCGACAATGTCAACGGCCGTTGTCCAGCAAGATGCTGTCCATGCATACAAGGTACCTCGAGATCCGCCGAGTTGATTTGTGGGGTTGAAGAAGATCTCTGATGAGGTAGAAACGCGGTCCCCAATCTGATATGCTGCAGTTGTACCTAGGTAGTTACCAAGTGCGATACGCTGCCCAGTGGTGCCGACCACCATTACTTATCTCGGCAAGGCCATCCCGGAGAGCAACCCCGCGCGCATGTTAGTCATCTACAGGATGCAGATACGGCCACTCAAAATCTAGCCCCATGAATAAACCTTGAGCCTGGTGAATCAATTCCATCATATTTTGGTTTGCGGAACGCCCAGAGGTATTTCTGATCGAGAGACCGGCCCATAAAGGGAGTCAACCACCATGGCCCTGGTATCGCTTCTCCCCGCCACGCCAATCTCTCTATCAGCCAGTTCCTTATTCGGCATCATCGGGAGCATCTTCGTCCTCGTGCTGACACTCGCCATATATCGTCTCACCATCCACCCTCTCGCCCGCATACCGGGGCCTCTCGTTCTCAGAGTAACCTCGCTCCCGCTCCTGTGGCGCTCATATATCGGCACAGAAGCCAGCTATCTCACCTCCCTCTTCGCCTCCTACGGCAATACCCCCGTTCTGCGCATTGGGCCCAACGAGGTCCTTATCGCAGACGGCGCCGCGTTAGAGCCCATCTACAGCGCCAAAGGGGGGTTCGCCAAGGCGGACTGCTACAAGAACTTCGACATCGATGGCTTTCCCTCGCTGTTCTCGGCGCTGGACCGGGCGCACAGGGCGCCGAGGGCAAAGAGCGTGTTGCCCATGTTTGCCACGGCGGCGCTGCGGAGCGAGGGAGGCAAGGTGAGGAGCATGGCGGGCGCGTTGGTGCGGAGGTTGAGTAGGGAGAAGGAGAAGGGTGGGAGAGTGGATGTGCTCGATCTGGCGAGGAGCTTGGCGGTCGATGTTGTGAGTGGGTATCTGTTTGGGAAGAGCTACGAGGGGTTGAATATGGACAAAGGGCCGGCGACGGGATTCAGCAGTGACAGGAGCAACGCTGATGGGGGTGAGAAGGTCGCCGCGAGCGGCAGGCTCACCGCAAGCGAGTTTGTCAATACCTTCGTGGCCGTGGGCCGCTTCTTCTTCCTGCCGAACTGGACATTCATGTTGCTCGAGAACGCTGCGGGATGGTTCGAGACAGACGACACGGTCAAGAGTTTCGACAGCGTGCAGACCTTCGTGGAAGGCTTGGTGCGCGACGCAGACGTGGAGGACAAGACGTACCAGGGCCGCCTGCTCAAGTTGGGCCTCAGCAGGGATGAAGTCGCCGCCCAGATGAAGGATCTCATCTTCGCCGGGACGGACTCGAGCGGGATGAACCTGAGCACCTTTTGCTGGCAATTGGCCAAGCATCCAGACATGTGAGACTGAAAAACTGACCCACAAGGAGCGCAAATCTGACGAGCGAACAGTTACGAAAGAGTCAAAGCAGAAGTGCGCCAGGCGAAGGGTGACAACCCGGGCTACGACCCGGCGCAGCTGCCGTACCTCCGAGCCTGCATCAGAGAGACCCTGCGACTCAGCATGGCGAACCCTACAAGACTGCCGCGGGTCGTTCCGGAGGGCGGGTGGGTGTTCACACCATCACCGGACTTTTCCTTCTCAGACAAAGACAGCTTGGCGAGGTCGCAGAGGGCCTACTCCCTTGCAGCAGGCACACTTGTTTCGGTGCAGATTCACACCCTGCACCACAGTCCAGCGGTGTTCCCAGAACCTCACGAATTCAGGCCTCAACGATGGCTCGACTCGCCATCGGACCAGCTCGAGAAGATGAGCCGAGACCACATCCCATTTAGCCTCGGCAGCCGGCAGTGCATCGCCAGGAACCTCGCCATGATGGAGCTCAACGTGGCGTGTGCTGCGATTCTCGAGAGTGACGTGCTAGACGGAGCGAAGAATGTTGGCGAGAGGATAGATATCCTCGAATGGTTCAACAGCAAGGTGCACGGAGAACGAATAGAGATCGAGTACACCTGTGCTGCATAGAGGCAAGGCTTCACTTGACGGCAGAGCGTGGGAACGGGGAAGGGGAAAAGCAGGAGGGGATGGCGAGAGGCGTAATGTGCCACGGGCGCAAGTTGGAGGGAGTTGGGGTTCGGGGGGCTGAAATTGAAGATGAGGCAAAAGAAGGGACGGATTGCGAGACACGAAACGTCGTACATACAGATAGATACACAGGCGTACATACAGGCATTTGCTGCTGAGCACCATTGTGCAGGTTCCGCGGGGCGAGTGCAGTGCAGAGCGCTGTGACAAGAAAACCACCGGGTGGCGTGCTGACCCAGCCTCCTGCTTTGCCCGCTTGGACCGCCCCAAGATTCCCCTATCAGCAGCCCCATGCACTGCCAGCCCCTGCGGATTCACGCCCTCGGCTGGGCCCCCGGATGCTCTCCCTTGCTCACGGCGCCCCTGCACGGTTACTCATACGAAAATCGCAGCAGGGTCACACTTGAACGGATGAGTCGACCTGGGCCGAGCCCTCCACCAACCAGCAGGCGACAGCCCCACAGTCTGATCACGTGAGTTGGCGGATGTAGCGCGGAGTACCAGAAGCTCGTCCCGGCTGCGACGCGGTTGGTCCGACGTCCACGCGTTATCTCTTCGCCTGGCTCACGGTGGTGCCAGGCTAACCTTGAGGCAACCGGTCCTTTTGCTGCAGCGGATCACCGCCTGGTTGCGCCCAAGCAGGCATCTCAGCCGATACTGTTAATCTCAGGTCGTATATAAATTGACAGCCCACTGCCCGCCTGGTTGCCTCGTTCCCGGTCAAGGTTTCTGCTCTCTCTCTCTTTCTGTCGCTCCTTTCCCCATCAAATCATGTCGTCAGGTTGCTGCCTGAGGTAGGTCTGTTCACCCCAACATACAACATAAAACATAAAAAGCAGTCGTCGTCGTTTCGTTGCATCTCCTCACTCTCTCATTTCATCCCGCTCCATTCTCTTTTCCGCTGAGGTGCCATCGAAATCAGGCTGCAGCCGCGGAAAGTTTCATCCGCGCAGCACTCGCGAACTTTCACGCCGGCTGCGATCCAACAGCCTGTACTGTGGTTTCAATGAACTTGGAGGGTGAGGCGGACCAAGATGTTCACCAAATCGAGCTCAAAACAGCCAAGCTTTTCAAAGAGCTCCTCCAAGTACGGCAAGTCGAGCTCTTCATTCTCAAAGGATGCCGGCATCTCGAAACGCCGCCATGAGCCACGGCGGAGGCCGCAGAGCGTGGCGACTGCATCCACTGCATCATCCCCGACCACTGCAAGGTAAGCAGTATCATCATAAGTTTCTCAGTCGTCTCAAATAGACCTTTTCCTAGCGTCCTCGACACTTTTCTGATATTTGCAGCGGCATCAGCCCCATTGTCACCCTTGTCGTCGGTCACGAACAACGCATCTTCGCTGCACACGAGGACGTCCTCAGCCGCGCACCTTACTTTGCCAACATTCTGAGATACAACAGCGATGCTGCTACCAGGCGTATCGCAGTCCCCGATGAGTCCCCCGAGATCTTCTCATCGGTGCTGGAATACCTGTACAAGGGTGACTACTATCCACGTCTGGTGCACAACAAGAGGCGGAACTCGTGGGAGATGGAGCCGACCGAGGATGCACGTGGTTCCAAGAGCGAGTCTACTGTCTACCATCATGCCTCCGAGGGTGCGCTTCTGAAGGACACGGTAATCTACTGTGCCGCGGAAAAGTACGGACTGGAGGAGTTGAAACGAGTCGCACTCAGGAAGCAAGGACTTCGTAAGTCGCACCCCAAATTTGAACTTCCAAGTGCCTACCTAGGTATCCTTTCCGCACTACGAACTTCCGCTGACCCGATCCAAATTGCAGAATCCGGCATCCAGTGCAGCACGATCCTCTCCTCCGCCCGCTACGCCTACGCCCACACGCCCGACACCGACTCCAAGCTGCGTGCTCACTACCTCGCCCTCATCATCCGCAGCCGCTCGACGTTCAAGCGCAGCGGCACGATGCAGCTCGAGATGTTCAACGGCGGCAGTCAGCTCTTCTTCGACCTGTTCGTCGCACTCTGCAATCACGTCGATGATGTTTCCGGTGCGCAGGGTTCGCCACGTAGCAACCGCTACATGTGAATGGATCATCGGTTATCCTAACGTTTCCATTTCCTTGCCGTCCACTTGGCTTCATTCCATCCCGCCTCCGTTCTGTGGAAAACCTACAAAAAGAATACCCCTCATCGTGGCATCTGTTTGGACTTAATGATTGATGCTTGGCCCTTTGCTTTGGTTTCTGCACTTTTCTCATCTCACTTTGGATTATTCGGCCTACGATCGTCTGCAAGGCCAAGACTGATTGGCGTTCAAGGAGTGCTGACGTGTTTCCGGGATCGACAATTTCCTTGCGCGACGAGCATTCTCATTATTTATCGACTGTATTACTATTTGACTTGACGAAACACTGTTTACAACGGGAAAAAAAGATTGGGATTTGATCCTTTAGACTTCATGATGTACGGGAATATTATACCCAGCCGTTGGGCACTTCAGGGACAAGCACATTCTCAATGGCGGGTCTTGAACATGACAGACTTGGGATTCTGCTTGGCACCGAAAAGAATAATGGGCGGTGAAGCAGACAGACTGCAAAACATGTTGCACACATGTGCATTCTCATACTTTAAAGTTCTTGACCTTCGCTCAGAGAGTTTTCTGTCAAAGCGCTTTGGGCAGACTGCCTGAGGCTCAGAAAGCCAAAGCCCTAACTATTCAGTCTGTTTCTCAAACTTTCCACTCGTGCCCTTGGTTCCAAGGTTGTGACACCGTATGCGCGTTGTGAACATGACTGAGATCCCGATTGCAAGACTCTGCTGTCCCAGCCTAGGCAACACCCCAAAGGAACTCGACCCCTGGTCACAGGTAATAATGCTGCGATTCGTCAATTGCACGTATAAAACGTCTTGGCGAAACCCAAGACGAGCAAGCCCAGGTTTCCTTTCTACCACCCACACGCACGCCATGCCCGGCCGCAAATTTGAGTCACGCTGAGGTCTGGGTGCCGTGCAGGGCTAAAGTGGTTGCATTAGCTCCCACGCCTTTCCCGCCCCGTTCCCGCTCACGAGCATTCACGGTGGGTGTGAAGGGGTCGGGCGAACCGTGCGGACCGGTGTGGGGGAGGTATGAGTGGGAACTTTCACTAGACGGGTGCGTTGGAACAAGGGTATTCCGGGCGAAATGGATAGCCCTGTCATGTTAAAGACAATCAACTAGATACCTTTTCCTCCTTTTTTTCCCTTCCCTTCCTGTCTAGACCAGCAGACCACCTGCATTGGAAGTGACTTCATACCTAGGTACTAAATTACTTGTGAGACAAAGCGCTCACTTGCTTCGTTCACAAGTGCTTCAGAAGATCTGAGATAATGCTCTTATACTGCAACTGTTCTATTTTATGCCTTTTAAAGTTCCCCGGCAGCAGCGAGAGCGTTTGTTTTTCGCAATGCCTTACCAAAGGGGGAGTTGGCATAATCAAACCACCAAGTTGAAATTCAAGACCTTAGAGGCCCACTTCACCCAAGGCGTAGAAGCCAAAATGATACCTAGGTATCTCAGTACACAGAAGCTTCACGGCTTACACATCTCGGCATGAGTACTTACTGAGAGGTGTGTCGGGCCGGAGGAGCCAGGCCCGTCATGGTCACTTAAGACCAAAGACGTTCAACGCCGCTAGGGGCTCCAACAATGCCTGCAGAAGCATTCGCCAGTGCTGGTGGCACAGTCTGAGAGGGCGCTGCAGGCAACGAAAAGTCGCCCTTGCAGCACCTAGTAGTTGTTATAGTATATGTTGTACAGTGTATTTGGGCGGCGCTCTGTGCTTGTGTGTTACTGTGAGGTTGAGTCGTTTTTTATATAATCGAACTGGCGACATTGTGGTGTCTGAGGCTGTGAGTTAGCAGGACAAATCCATGAAACAAAAAATCAACCGCGCCCGCAGCTAAGCCACTGGTACTGTGATATGGCTAATGAGATTGATTTTCCGAAGCTTATGTGGTCGGTGTTTGTCGTGTTACTGGGCTGTCCCAACAGCTGCTGGTATAACAAGCAGCAATCTTGGAAAATTGAACCCAACAGCCACTGGTGTGGGCGACTGAGTGTTCAAACTGGTCTTTGAACAGTCACTTCCAAGGTTTCGAGACGATAATGTATCATCAAACACTCTGTAATCAGACACTGTATCTGAAGACAATTATGCTTTAAAACATTGAACCTTTTGCAGCCTCGACACCTTGTTAGTGGGAACCTGTACCTAAAGCTTTAGCATAAGAGACTCTCACATGGCCCTCATCATTGACTCAGACACCGCACCTTACCTAGGCAGTTCTAGGTTCATGTAAGCATGACTCAAACATTGGAACATCTTGATTTTTGCCAGAATCTTTTTGGCCGATAACATCTCTAACCATGGGGACATTGGCTGAGCCCCCCCCCCCATCACCACCATTAGGGACAACAACATGCTCATTGTCATGCATGTATGTTCAGAATGTACAAGTATATTGATATATATGGACGTTGAACGGGTAGCTTTGAAATTTCACTCAAAGACCGGCGTATCAAGCCCGATTCTGTACTTATCGATCTCAAGGCCATTGTGCATACACGTCTTTCTTGTAAAGGTGCTTTCCCACCCAACTGTTCGCGTCCCTTCCTTTGGGTCGTTTCATATACAACACAAACGTAAGGCAACGATGTTTGTGTATCTGGTTGCTTGATGAGTTTGGTATGCATTTGGGTATCTAAAAGTGGTTGCATGCTGGCCTTGGTAATCGCTTGATTCTCGGAACTCGGCTGTTGGAGCCCCCGAGTGGAAGTAATGGCAAGCTCATTAGGTAGCACATATATCCCGGAGTCCAACATGCAACCCCAAGCGGACAGTAGCGCAAACACAGACCGGTTCCCCGGTGTCTCTTTGATTCGATAAATGACATCTGCGGCATCTACCGGTCAAGATGAGTGGTAGCTTCCTGAATTTTCTGGCAATTGACCGCAGCGAAGTTGTTTGGCGAGGAGCCAGAGTGCTGAGAGGGCGTTCCTGTGATGTCAATGCTTCAGACTCCAGTCCCTGGGAAGGCTCCATTCTTGCTCAAAACCACAATCTGCCTTTCGCGTGATATATAACCTTTCATCAGACCCTGTCGGCATCGTCGGTCAGCAACTGACAAAGGATAGGCAAGGCGCGCCAGAGCAACGCGATTTGCAATTGTGCTAGTGGACCGGCTCGAGCACAAGGCGCAGCCCTTGGTATATAAAAGGGGCACTTACCTTGTAGATCATATTCGCCAGATAACACTCCACCTCATCTGGATCAGCTCGAGTCTTGCTGATGAGGCTGATGGCAGCCGTAAATTCGGAAACGGGAATCCTTGTCCGTCTGACACGCGGTGCATCTGGCGCATCAGGTTTCGGCTCCTCGAATCCACCCGCAATAAAGACCTTGCGCAACAGATTCCGCAGGCAGGTATCGTGGGCTCGCTCGAGAGGAAGATAGATACGCCGCTTAACGAATTCGTCCTCGCCGTCTTTCAGAGCCTGGTCGAAGGCATTCAGGTCCCCCTTCTTGATACACTGGGCCAGTGGCAGGAAGAGCTTCTGTAAGCGAGGGTATGGCGCCAACAGTTCTGGCGTGGGGAGGGTGTGATTGGTTAGAAGATGACATGGAATCAGATATGTCAGGAGAAGTCTATGGCAATGTCAGTCCAGGTGCTCCACTGGCACCCGTGAGGCGCTTGAATTTGACTGACTGCTTGTTTTTGATGGCGTCCTTGTGACAGAGAGCCAGAGCTTCTGAGAGACATTCTTCGGCCTCCACGTAATTCTCCTCGAGGAAGAACAAGACGCCCTCGTAGTACTTGAAGGTCACTTGCTGAGATTTAGGGAACTGGTCGAGTGAGGGCATGTCGCGCTCGTTGGCACGCAGGTTCTTGAGGATGTTGCGAGACAGGCTCGCCTGGTTGAGCCTGAAGTACGTCTTGAAAAGAAGGTTGATGATGTAGTATATGGCCCACTTCTTGGACTCTTCGAGAGGGTTTCTGTCCATCAGGCAGAGGCCGAAGATGGCGTTCAGCTGCCGTGCACAGTCCTCCAGGCTTTGGTGTGCCTCCGCTTCTGGGTCGAAGTCGTCCTGAATATTCATGGCCTCTTCGTCGGCAGGCTTCGAACTGCGTTCCTTGTCTGCCTTGAGGGCAAAGACTCTGAGGTATTTGCCCGCTACGTAGAGACATGGTATGGTCCAGGCTCCGAATGCGCCACTCCTGTAGCCCCTGGTCAGGACCTGGGCGAAGTCCCTCCATGATTCGTAAACCTTGGTCCATGATTGCTGCAGGCAAGTTAGCTTTTGCTGGGGTTGCTTCAGCTGGAGGAAGACTCACTGTGCCGGGCGCAACGATGTCACCCTCGACCGCAAGAATGGTGCCGACGGTCAGCCAGTAGTGGTAGAAAACGTCAGTCCAGGCGTCTAGCTCCTGCTTTGAGATCTTCGTCACCGACTTCAAGTTACGCCGCAGATAGTCCTTGGCTTGATGGTGGTTGGTAGCCTTCCATATGAGCTTGAGTGTGTCTGTTGGCTGCTCCGGGGACAGTGTGCATGCCAGTTCGTACCCGTTGCCGGTCTTGAATGCAGCACCAGCCTCGTCGAATATGAAGTCCATGATTGGCTGCGAGCGGGACGTTTGGGGTCAGACAATCTTCAGGAAGCTTCTTGATTGTTGCAGGTACTCGAATTCGTCGTACGTGCAAGGCCAAGTCAAATTATTGTCAAGTAGCCCAGCGCATTAAGGGTTGTTTGTCTGTTGAACGCTGTCAAATAGGTACGGTAAGGCCCCTGCCGCGGCGATGCCTGCTGAGATGAGTAAGCTAAGCAGGGATCATGGATCGTCGCTCAGTCGGCCTTCTCTGCCAACTGTGACCAGCTGGCAGAGTGCTTGGGAAGCGCGCCCAGGCGGCTCGCTCCTCCCAAATTTTGGAGGCGCCCCAAGGCAGGCCCGTGCAAGGTAAAGTGGGTCAAGCCAATCAGCAGCCATCACACACAACCCACCACTGGACCTGCGAAAAAATCCACGAAATCCCAACCTGCCCCCGTTGTTGCAACCTCCAACTAACGTGCAGTCAACCATCAACCTCGACAAGACGACAAACACAGTCAAAGTGAGCATTACCGTTGACCTCATTTGCCCTTCCCACCTTGCTGACATTGTTTTTTTCCAGATGGGTAAGCATCATTTTCTCTACTGGTGAAGCGGAAACCGGGAGCGACAAACGTGAACGACCTCGAGAACGATTGCCCGGTAGCGACAACGACGAAGACAGAATGCGACACTTATTCAGAGCGCGAAGCTAGCAGGCTATGAGGAAGTCGACACATCAATGACGACATAACGTTGGCCATTAGGTGGAAGGACAGATGGGCAAGGGCCACAGCGACAGAGGGCGCCACAAATGCGCTCGCGATTGGGAAGGCATACGGCGGAGGGATGCGAAGCTTTGTCACCACAGCACGACGATCCAAGTTTTCTGCAAGCTACGACGAACTACGCTAAGCAAACGCCCGAACAATGCTACAAATCCCTTCACGATGCGACCGTCGCTCCCAGGAACACTCCGCGGATACGTCTCTACTTTGGACCCGTGCAGCTGGCTAACGTAGTCACGGGCAGGTCGTCTTCAGGAGTACCAGGTCATTGGCCGGCATTTGCCCACCGAGACCAACCCCACCCCGGCTCTGTACCGCATGCGGATCTTCGCTCCCAACCCAGTCGTTGCCAAGTCCCGTTACTGGTACTTCATGCGGGGTCTGAAGAAGGTCAAGAAGGCCACCGGTGAGATCGTCAGCCTGAACGTGGTATGTGGCATCTAGCACCCCGGAGACAGAGAGAAGGCAAGAGGCGGAGGGGCCGGCGCTGGAAGAGGCAGACAGGAATTGCAGGTCCGGCGGGAACATAGAAGCTGATACGACTCGACCACAGATCCACGAGAAGCACCCCTTGAAGGTCAAGAACTTCGGCATCTGGATCCGCTACGACTCGCGCTCCGGTACCCACAACATGTACAAGGAGTACCGCGAGATGTCTCGCACCGAGGCCGTCGAGGCTCTCTACCAGGACATGGCTGCCCGCCACCGTGCCCGCTTCAGGTCCATCCACGTGCGTCAAATCGAAGAACCTGTGTTACGCGTGCGAACGACATGTCAGGAAGTGGTGCTAATATCAAACGCAGATCCTCCGTGTCGTCGAGCTCGAGAAGTCCGACGACGTCAAGCGCCCGTACATCAAGCAGCTCCTCTCCAAGAACCTCACCTTCCCTCTGCCCCACCGTGTCCCCAAGATCAGCAACAAGAAGGTCTTCTCCGCGACCCGCCCATCGACTTTCGCCTAAATTTGTGGTACATTGGGTGGTGGATGTGCAGGAATGGGCTTCTGGGGGCGACGGACAGCGCTCTTGAAAAAGAGCAGCAAGGAATCATTGGTCCGGATGATGGTTTCCTCGGGTGTTCATTAGGGATCATGGCGTGTCATTAGCATTTGCTCTCAAAAAGGTTCACGAGCAAAGGGAATGGAACGAAATCCAAAACATGCGAGAAAGAGCATTTGTGAATGTGAGGCACAGCGAGATTTGTGTGTTCGGAAGTGGTCTTGGATTTCGAGCTGAGCTGAGTTGTGCAGCGACCATCGCCATCAGGCTATAATCACGCCTTGTTGTACACTTCCGAGGACGCGGCCTCCGTGCTGAAATGCGACAAACTCCTAACACGTCGCGCGCACTGATGTATTCACAGATTCGCTGTCGAAGATCTCACTTTCTTAGATCTGGGCTTACGCGGGCGGCCCTTCCTTCACTACTAGGGCTCGTCCCATCCTCCAAATTATTCGCATCGACGACGAAATCGTTCCATGCTGACCAGTCCATCATAATGTCCAGACCCTGCTGCGCAACCTGCGGTTGTTGCTGGTCCTGCAGCGCGGGATCAACGTTGTTCCCCATGATGGCATCCATGTCCCCAAAGTCAATGGTCCACTGGTGATGCGCGTTTTCATAGATGAGCGGAGGCGGCGTCGCAATCGTCTCGGAACCGAGCCTTCCATAATTAGCACTGGATCCCGAGGGCATGGCATGCGTCGCCGCCGCCGCCGCCGCCGTCGGCATGGTGGTATCGGCTCCCGTGGACGACGGAGCGGTGACATCCCCAAAGTCGACAGAGATCGGTATCCCCGTGGGCCCGACTTCGGTCGCCGCACGAACCGACGGCGGATGCCCCGACAGCTGCATGCCCTGAATGGGCTGTGCTTGTGTCTGCGACGCAGTCGTATCCCAGTCTGCGTACAAAGGCGACCCTTTCCACTCGGGCCCCGCGCGCTCCCGCAGGACCTTGTCCAATACTTCTTTCGGCGACCTGGGTATGGGGAGCCACGAGAGCTCCGTGTCCCTCTGCGGCGCGGCGGCAGGCGCCCTACCCGCCTCTCTCTCCCTGTCCCCGTCTCCGCGTCTCGCTGGGGCTGGGGCCGTGGCCGCCGCTGCCCCGCCGCTGCCCTCCTGCAGCCCCAGCTTCCTAAGCTGCGCCTCGGCCCTGCGCTCCCGCGCCTTGCGCAGCAGCTTCCGGATCGGCCGCCACAGCGCGCCGCGCTTCGAGTCGGCGACCTTCTCGCCCCAGAGGGCGAGCGCCCTCTCGACGGTGCCCCACGCGCGCTCGACCAGGACCCCGTCGGTCTGCACGCACAACTCCGCCAGTGCGACCGCCAGCGCGTGCCACTGCACGTACCCGTCCTGCCACCAGCCGAAGCGCTCCCGCCACTCGGCCTCGGTGACCGCCGTTCCCGTCGACCCGCCGGTGTTGCTCGCAGGGCCGAACGCGGCGAGGTCCAGGATCGCCACCGCCGTCTGGAGCATGTGCTCACGCGACACGCGCGGCTTGATGGTCGGCTGCCGCACGCGGAAGGGGTACTGGATCGTCAGCCAGGTTATGAGGGTCGTCAGCCGCACGACGGCGGCGGCCATGACCGAGGGGAAGTGGTCCTGGTGCGAGGGCGAGGGGGCGACGAACTGGGCCTCAAGAGCCTTGATGCGCTGGACCACGTCTTCTTCCGAGGCCTGCGTGGTGATGGGCTGGGGTGTGTCCGTGGCGATGGCGTCGGCCGGGTCGTCTGTGCTGGTGTGCGGTTTGAAGAACTTGCTCCGGGGTCCATGGATGTGTAGATACAGAGACGAGCAGTGGTATGTGCACAGGCTAAAAGTGACGTCCGTGGGACCCTTGCGAGCCAGCTGGGAGAGAGGAGTGGTGGTGTCCGGGTTGAAGTCGTCGTCGCTGAGGTTGGTGGGTGGGATCGTGTTGAACACATCTTCTTGCACCATTGGCTCTGTTCCGCGGTCCTGGGCGGCGCGCACGTCGAGCACGATGAGCTGCGCCCAGAGGCGCCGGCGCATCTCACCCTCGTACGGTGAAAAGGCGGAGCCGTTGCCGTCGCGCTGGAGGCCGGTGGCTTGGGCGAGGCGATAGACGAGCGCCAGAATGGCCCATGATGCGCGAGATTGGGTGTGGCTGCGCAGACAAGCCTGGTCGTAGTCCCTTCAGTAAGACTTATTGGTTCGTGGGAGATACGCACGCAGGAAACAAGTGGATAATAACTCACATCATAGAGCGTCAAAGCCTGCAAGGACTCTAGCGACGTACTATTCAGATAATTTGCCCTCGCCAAAGCAACCTCCACACCTTGCCTGTACTGTGCTACCAGCAACCCTCGCTCCTCGCTCAGGTCCCTCAGACACGTCTCGGAATTGAGACTGGTAACAGCAGCAAAGTACATAGCGAACCACAACGCCTCGATGGGCGGGGCCGGCGGATTATCCTCAGTGTTCACAATGAATAAATCAAACTGCCTCTCGACTGTCGGCCTGTGCAAGATCTTGAGTAGAGGGTCCACGTTGCGGAAATAAATCTCACGCAACCTCTTTATCTTGTCCGGCGGTGGGTGCCGCAGCTTTCCAGAAGCGTTTGCGACTTGCGGGTTGCCGAACATGGCCGACGAGACGAGATAGCTGGGTGGACTGCCGTAGCGGTCATGCTGCGCTGACGACTCGGGCGACATGGAGTCATCCCCATCGCCATCCTCATCATCGCCGTCGCTAGGCATCTCCAGTGCGGCCTTGATGCCCTCGACCTCGGTGGACAGATTCGCCCAGAACTCCCCGCTCACGTACTTGGCCGCGGGGTCGTCCCGCGAGCTCGGCTCCGCGGCCGGGCAGCGCTTCTGCGGGTTCCTCCTCAGTTCCTCCCGCTCCCTTTCCTGGTGCTGCTGCTGCTGCGCGGGAAGCCGTTGCGGTTGTGGTGAAGGCCCTGACGCTGCTGAGCCGACAGAGGAGGAGGGGGTGGCTACGGCGGCAGGATCGACCTGGCCCACGATAGCCTCAAGCTTCGCGAGACGGCTCATGAGCTCGTGATTCCTGTTGCGGCGCGGGGCGCGGTCCTTCTTGCGCGAGGGGAAGATGCACTCGAGACCGCCGCGTACGCAGTGCGGGCACGGGTATATTTTGGCGCATTTCACCTTAGGGTTCTGGTCAGCGGAGTGGGCACAGGTTGGCGGTGGGACAGGTCAAAAACCAGGCGCATTTCACTTTTCGCTGGCGGCAGTTGACGCACGACAGGGCGTGGGCTTCCTGGCTCGTGGCAGCGCCGCCGGTGGGGGTCTGTGCGGTGCTACTGCTGCTCATCTTGAGCTGATCACCTGTCAGGGAACAGAGAATAATAATGACTTGTACATAAGGACTGCGAATGTATGCAAATGAGATGGCGATTGGTGGTTGAGGTCGTTACACGCACGAAGTGGTGATAGAACGGATTAAAGTTGAGGACGTCAGCGTGCATTCGCAAGGGGCACAGCAGGGTTTCCTGCTGCCGTGATGACCCGGGGGACCATCCCGCCTTCCCAGCGTGTCGGTTCAGGGCTAGCTGGGAATGGGTAAAGCAAGGACAAGGGGAAGTCCCGCGCTAAGACTTCGAACGGGCCGGCTTCCCCCCCCCCCTTTTTTTTTCTCCCTTTTTCTTTTTTCTTTTTCTGGTACATATCCCTACGTGTCTGTATGACTCCAAGACCGGCTCGTCTCTCTTAGTGGAAGTGGGCTGGGGGTAATAGGAGGGGTGCCAGCCGAATTGACTCATCGCGATGTGCAATGGTATAAAAGAGCACATGAGACAGAAATGTGAGGAGCTGAACCGAAGGAGAAGAGTCATCACCATCCCTGCCTTACTGTGCCTCGATCGTTGGTGGCTTTCACCTCAAGGACGGTGAGCCCACCAGCACTTCCAACATGTCCATCACCGACCCATGGGTGACAATCCACACCACCCTCCCCCTACTGCCGTCCTCAGCCACACGCGCACCCGTCACCACAGAGCGACTCCTGATCCGCCCCCTCCACGCCTCAGACCTCGACGCCCTCCACGAGCTGCGCACACAGCCAGAGGTCATGAAGTGGACAGCAACAGGGCGCGTCGACGGGAACCGGGAGGAGACGGCGCAGAAGCTGGCGCCGTTTCTGTCGCCCTGCGACACTGCAACCTTTAACTGCGTCATGTGCCTGCGGCAGACGGGCGAGGTCATCGGCATCGGCGGCGTCCACAAGATGAACCGCGAGGACGGGCGGGACGGCGTCGATCCCGACGGTGGGTACGGGTGGCCAGAGCTGGGATATTTGTTTAGACAGGAGTACTGGGGCATGGGATTTGCAACAGAGTTTGTGGGGGCATTCTTGGGCATGTGGGAGAGCCTGAAGAGGATGCCGGTCCAGGCGAGGGTCAATGCGAAAACGGTCGTAACGGTGGGCGATGGTGCCTTTGCTGCTGCTGCTGCTGCTGCTGCTGCAGGTCAAGAGTCGATGGAGACGGTGAAGGAGCAGCTGGTCGCTATCATCGAGCCCAGCAATGTAGCGAGCGGTCGCATATTGCAGAAGGTTGGGTTTGAGCAATTTGACCTTTTCGCAGAGAAGCACAGGGAGGATCCGGACAAGTCCTTGACACTAGTTGCGTTTCGGTGGTTCCCAGGAGCCCGGGCAGAGAAGCACCAGACACAATGAGACCTTCTGGGGTCATTATTAAATTTGGAACACGTCCAACGGCAAATCTGACATCGAATTCTCCAGAGGTCGCGTCCGAGAGACCGAGCTCATGAGAATGTTATTCCGGCGCAGGCGTGATGATGTTTATAACTCCTCTTCGGACAATTGGAGGGCCTTTGAGGCCGCATTGTACCGATCCGCGTCGGCCTCTAGCGGCGGCAACTAATCCGGTGCGGCACGCAAACCGTCCTTGTTACAAGGAGGTTTCTTACGCGATAAAGAAGAGACAAAAGGGGGAAATAGCCACTCATGGGAGACGGTACTGTTCAACTTGTCAACTCATTGCATCTCAAGCCTACCACTGAATTCCACAGATCCGTATATATTTCCAACGACAAAAAGTAAAGACGGAAAAATCGACAATGTCTGGCCTCCCCTCAGCGTCGATAATTGCCGCCACTGTGGGCATCTTGGGATCAGCATGGAACTCAGGTAAGCCGTTAGCCCTCAGATCATTGGTCACGGTACTTGGTAGGTTGACTGGCGATATGCACAGGCGGCCAAGCAATGCTCTCCGCGCTCGCCATCCCGGGCCTACTCTCCGCCACCGCTCCCATCAGCGCCCAAGCACTCGCGCAGCAGTGGGCGGGCATCTACAACCGGGGCAAGGTCCTGGGCCCCCAGGCCGCCGTGCTGTCACTCCTCGGCTACGGCTACCTGGCCTACAGGTCCCGCGCGAAGGGCCTGGCGTGGCAGAAATTCGTGGGCGCAGGGCTCCTCGCCGTCATGATCGGTCCGTTCACGGCGCTTGTCATGGACCCGACGAACCAGGCCCTGCTGCAGGTCGCGAGCGGCACGAGTGCCTTGGGGGTCGAGGCTGTGAGGGAACTGCTGGTGAAGTGGCAGAATCTGAACCTGGTCAGGTCGTTCTTCCCATTGGCGGGTGCAGCGCTTGGTTTCTGGGGGCTGGTAGCTTGAGCCTTGGAAGAGAGATACCATACAGTTGTAGATGATGGGGTTGATACCTAAGGCGAGGCGAGGCGAGGCTGTCGGCGGGAGGAGACGATAAGTCTGAACATGTGTAATTCCCGTGAGAGCACGAATAATATGCACAAAGATATAGATGAATGCTGCAAGCCGAAAAGCCATATTCCTTGAATCGAGTGGGGCCCTCCTTTCAACTTGGGTTTCTTGTCTCTCGGCCATCCGTCGAATGGGAAGACTCGACGAGAAACACCGGCCGGGATTCGCCAGGTCAGAGTCCTGTCGGCCAGACATTAACTCAACAGCACACTTTGGGCTCGAACCCGGCCCGGAAATTCTGATTCTGACTCAAATCCATTGCAGCTCAAGGCATGATTCGCCGTGGGATATCATCACAAGCGAGACAGATCGAAGGCGGCGGAAGTAAAATGCGAAGTGGTAGAGTTGCCTCACGACGGCTGTTGGGGAGAATGTGTGTGTGATGGAGTATCCCGGTCGGTCCTGGGCTTGGAAGTTGGCAGCAATGGCAGCCTGGGCACCCTGACAGCCTGTTTCGTAGGGTTACTATGCGGTGGGCGTGCACTGCTGTGTAGGCTGCGGTGGGGGTGGCACGGGTTTACGGACAATGAGTTGAGTACGAGATGCATACGAATCCGTATACTCACTCACTCACTCATCGCTGATCAAATATCGTCAACGGCCAAGAGTGACCCCCAGCCCCGATATCCTACGTCTGACCTGCCTCGCCTCAGCTGGGCTAATAAGCAACAACCCCTTGTGCCAACCGCAGGCGCCTGTCCACAGAACAGCACAGCAACCACCTGCAGGCGGTGGGTACGCCCTACACACCAAATCGCAGGCAGCATCCGAGATTAGAGACAGCTGCAGCTGAAGAGCCAGCGAGCCAGCCCAACCCCACGGAAAACAGCCCATCATCTGCCTCCCTTTTGTTTTTCTCCTCGTGCGCGAACCACCTCGAGTCTGGTTGTCTCGCCTTTTCTCCAATATTTTCCAACAGGTCACATCGCGGCGAGTTACCTGTGCGAACACCCCTTCGTGACTGATTATTGCCCCGACTTGCGCGCTTGTTCTGTTTCTCGAGTTGGGTTCATGGTGTTATTCTTGTCGTTGTGTCGAGCTGCCCGATGACGCTACTAGTTTCCAGTGGAGCCCCACCGCTGTCGTCGCTGACTGCCCTCGTTGCCCAAGCCTCACCCTCATGATCGGGCTGCCGCTCTTGCGTGCATCGCGATGGCCACCGCCACGGAGTCAAAACCCACACCGGCGCCAGCTTCACCACCACCGCCCGAAACCACACCCAAGCCGCAGACCGGCGCCAGCTATTATGGCTACCTCTTCGAGCCCAACAAGACGCCCACAAAGATCCTCGACGCGCTGCTGCGGGCCATCGGCCAATATATTGTGAGTAGCCACCGCGCGGTTGCGCTTAAAAACTACTTGGTTTGGCCCCGTTCCCGTTCGCTCAGCCTCTTGGAAGCCCGGGGGAGCTAATCGCATGGCTTTGTCCATTGTTTTACACAGATCGATGAGATTGGCGACAAGAAGGACCGTGCGCTGAAGCCCAATAAGCTATCCGCTTTCTACAAGGCTGTGGGAGGAGACTATGATAGTGAGTAGAGCCGAATGTGGATCCCGACCCCCTCGCCCGGTATCTGTGCCTGTCACGCATAAATATAGCCTGCGGTACGACTGCTAAACAGTGGATCGTCTCGTCCTCTCGTCGCACAGAGCTCTTTGTCAACGCTCCACACGAGTCCATCTCGTACATCTGGCAGGTCTTCGGCTGCCGCCACTCCCTCGAGCCCGCCGACAACGACTCCGCGCCGCCGTCCATCCACGACTTCGAAGCGCCGTCCGTCCCCGCCTTGACGCTCAAGGGCTTCGTGCGCTGGGAGTCGATCCAGATCCTGCTCTCGCCCGACGAGCATGTCCCCTTCATTCAGGCCGCCGTCAAGGCCTGGGACCTGAAGAACCCCGACACCGGCGAGCCGTTCCCCAAGGACATCGCCGCGACCTCGTTCCCTACGGAGCCCGACAAGGAGATCACCGCCTGGCATGATGCGTGCGGCGACAAGCTGAGACAGGAGGCAGCGCCGAAAGAGTCGCCCAGACCGGCGTTCCCGTCTGCGGCCGACCGAGTCAGCGCCGGCTTCTCACACGTTCCCGCTGGCTCGCGAGGCGCCTCGGATTACTTTAGCCACCGCAGTGTGCCGTTCACGCATGTGAGCCCCGGCGATACAGGGCGCTATGCGCGTGGAGGGGCGCGCGCGCGCTTCTCTCCCGATACCGTGGAGCGGAGACATGGAGCCTTCTCGCCCGATGAGCGAGCGCGTCGACGATCGTTCTCGGATTATCCCTCGCCGCACTCACCGCACTCGGCGTCGCATCTTGATCCTCCCAGGCCCACCGCGACCCGACGACATTCCCATCCGCGCCCTTTTGGTACCGAAGACTCGGAGTCAGACGGTGATGTCAGCCCGCAGGGTGGCAGGCGCGGCTCTGGACATTACGGACCACCACATCGCAGCCCAAAGGTCGTACCGCGGTACTTTGGGGTGCCCGCCGCAGGGCCACCGGGCAGCACGCCTCCTGTGTTCCCCGGCGTCGTACCTACTGCTATGCCCAGTCTACGGACCGACAACGGCGGCGGCGCAAAGCTGCGGCCGGACGACCACGTGTCGCCCAACAGCAGCGGGCCGCGCAGGAAGAGCGCCGGCTTCGAGCGTGCCAAGAACTGGGCGAGCGAGAAGCTCGCCGACATCCTGCCCGGCGGGTCTCCCCTCGAGCGGCCCCGCAAGAGCCCCGGCTCGAGCAGCGGTAACGTCGCGGGGGGGGCCAGCTCGCGCGACAGCCTGCGCCTGAGCGGCGCGCGCAGCCGGTCGTACGACGACGGGGCGAGCGAGAGCGACTCCGAGTACGAGCGGGAGAAGAGGCGGCGGCGGGCGGCGCGCAGGCGCGCGGAGAGGGAAAGGGACTTCGAGCGGGATCGAGACCGAGACCGGGAGCCGACGGCGGCGCAGCGGTCGTCGCGGCGGAGCAGGGACGACCTGCCGGAGTGGGAGGAGCGGGACCGAGACAGGCCCCGCAGCAGGAAGGACCGCGAGAGGGAGGCCAGGTACCTGCGCCGGCCCGAAAACCCGAGACGGACAAGCAGTCATGCTGATGTGGACAGGCTCGACAGGGAAGTTCGGCACCGGTACGACGTCGACCGGGGAGACGCGCGGGATCGGGGGTATGGGGACGAGCGCAGGCGCAGGAGGCGCGGAGAGCCGTCGTCGCTGGCCGGGGACGAGAGGGATCGCACGACGAGTCCTGGCATCAAGGGCGTCGGAGGGCGGCGGTATCCTGCCGAGCCGCCTTGGACGCAGGACAGTCCGCTGTTGTAAAGAAGGGGTGTGTTCACGAGCGGACTTCTGTCGACTTTCACTTTCGGTGTAGATTCAGGATATGGTTAGGAAGCGGGGTGGGCATAAGGATTTCACGAGAGACGACGGACGAAGACGACGGACTACACGCAAGCAATGGATATCTCACTGATACTATCATGGAACTGTACTAGCGAGGGAACTGAATTGGTTTGGCGTTTTATTCAATGTCTTGCTTTCTCGCGCCGGTGGCGGTTGTTCGGGACAGACAGCATTTGGGTCGATTCGGTTTCCCCCGGCCCCCCTTTTTCTTCTTCTTTCTTGCTGGATGTTTCTGACTTTCTTTCCGGATACCTTCTCGAGACTTTGCTTCTGGTGCGTATGTACTGGGGTAGATGGACATGGACAGAGATATCTCATCACTGCAAATACAAAACTCATTGCTGACTATTCGTCTCCCATCTAATGTCTCCGGAAGTTGGTTGTCAATGTCGATGCAGTTCAGGTCGGGAATAAAGCATCATCGTGGTGCAATCCTCAACTCACAACGGGCTTGTAGGACCTACCGTCGCGGACACCGTCACTGCACTTTGAGGACTACTTCGTACTTCACTGTTGATGGCCCTCCAGATTGATGATGAAAGAAAGGCACAGACTGAGATCCGTATAAAAGTGCTCGGTCGGCCTGAGACTGAGTATTCGTAGAAATAGTGCACGTTCTAGGTTCTTGCCATACTACCTAGGTATCGTCCAGATGTCGAGGGTTTGCCCAGCAACAAATTTCGCCCCTTGCGGCCCCGAATACGGGACGGCACTTCTTTCTCGCTCTCTAAAGATTCTTCTCGATATGCTATGACCAAGATGACTTCGGAGGAGATGATCATTTCGCCGAAGGCCTAACCTTGAATGGCTTCTCACCACCAAGCTGTCTCTATACTTCTTCTCGTCGTTGCATCTTGTCACCCTCTAGCTGGAACCCTTTGATGTCGAAAACAAGCCTGAGGGACCAACGTTGCTCCATCCCTCCGGCATAGGCGCTCGCCCATGGCTTGTGCCCAAAGTTACACAAGACGAGAGCCTGACGACAGCCGCGTATGCCAGCTGCGGAGGTCTCAAAACGGCCTATGAACATTCCTCGGCCAATCGCCTGCTTGAACATTGAGTGGAAGATGCGGCGATTGACTTTAGGGCTCCCGCCTTCAAGCCAGACAATGTCAGCTTTTCGCTCCCTCAGGAATCGTCAAGAACCCGTGCGTTTAGTGCTGCTGGATTCGACAACAAACTTGCCATATGTTTGCTTTGGGTACGAGTTCATACATGAATTTCCGAAATGGACAGCTCATCAGATTCTACGATGCCGGACGGAGGACTGCCCTGGCCGTCGGTGCCAAAGTACCTCCCCAGGATAGCTACTGTGCCTCTCTGCGATGTCTGTCTCGCGCTGGAGGAGAATTTGTTTCGACGCAAGCTGCGCGACTGCTGTTCCGTTCCGTATCCTTCGATTCCTAAGGATCTCCTCCGAGTGGGTTTCACTCAGTGGAGTGGGTTCAAACATCGCGAGAGCTGGACTGGCCTCAGGCTCTCCGCCGAACGGGGTTGTGACCTGTGCAAAACGCTCAGGAACGGGATATCTCTTCTATTATCAACGCGTGTGTCAGTTGAGTCGAGAGGATGCAGACACGCACGCGCTTGCACGGCGACAATGGACGATATATGCTGATCGCTGATGCCTTGACCCCGTTTCACGTCGGCTTCTACAACGTGAACCAAGATGAACTTACAGCATTGTTCCACGTCGGTCACGGTATTGGTACGTTCGAACAAGATCTCACAATGCCCCCTTGCAGCTAAGGATTCGGGGTGCAGGCACATCTCGCTCAGACTCAAAACAACGTTTCGAGGCCAGTAGAACTACAAGAACACCAAATCTGCAGTTTGCGAAGAAGTGGATCAGAGATTGCGAGACGCACTCGATATGCAATGATTTGCCAACAGTGCCAGGTGGGGGACCTACTCGCCTTCTGAGGATTGAACAACATGGTGAGAGCATCCGGATTGTCACGGCTCAATCCACGAAGCATTTCAAATATGTTACGCTTTCCCACCGTTGGGGGAGACGAAATTCCGATCCGACAACCACGGAAAACTTCGAAAGGCGGAAACAGCACGGCCTCGCGACGGACTCACTTCCGGCAACCTTCAGAGACGCTGTAAAGGTTTCGGCTACCTTTGGATATGATCATATCTGGATCGATTCGCTGTGCATCATACAGGACAATGCAACAGATTGGCAGCGTGAATGTCCAAAAATGGCGTCCATCTATCGTGCGGCCGCTCTGAACATCAGCGCAGCAGCATCACCAGATGCTTTTGGTGGAATCCTTAACGACAGGGAGTGTCTTGACGATGACGATTTCCAAACAATTGGCCTTCAAGGCATGCTAACATATGGAGAGCCGGACAGTGCTGACCTTGCGCTGTGGTTTCCAGGATGTGGACCGGCAGGAGAGCAACATAGTCTCACGGTGGACGCTGGGTCTGTCCTCCATAACCGCGGCTGGATTGTTCAAGAGAGGCTGTTGTCCCCAAGAATACTCTCCTTCGGAAAGCACAACATGTACTTTCAGTGCTGCGAAGGAGAGCAAAATGAGACGCAGTTTGGCACAGGGCGATGGCTCCCGGAAAAGACGCGGCCGCCTCCAACGTTCCCGTGTCTCCCGAATCCGAGTCTTCAGATTTGGTGGCGGTCCAATTTGATCCCGATGTACTCAGCGTGCGCCTTCACAGACCCCCCAGGACCGCCTTCCGGCTTTGTCCGGGATCGCGCACGCGTGCGCAGCGTCGTCTGATTCTTACCTGGCAGGACTCTGGCGACAGGACCTGCCAGAGGCCCTGCTTTGGCGTGCAGTGAGCCCCGCTTGCCTGGGGTCCGGAGTGGCCACGGTTGCTCCGCGAATCGACCGCACCATCGTGGTCGTGGGTCTCTGTGCCCGTCAAGGTCGTATATGGCGACACCTGGAGGCGGGCATTTCAGGGGTTTCCTTCAAGCATGAGATGGTACTACCCGGTCCGCCTGCTCAACGCATCTGTCTCGCCTACCGGGATTGACTCCTATGGAAAAGTGAAGGGGGGAATGTTGCGCCTCAGCGGGAGGTTACTCGAGATCTTTGTGACCCGAACTCACGCACTGTCAGAGGAGGGCCATGGCGAGGACCAGCCCCGACTATGCATATCGATGGAGGCTTTGGGCCCTGACGGCCAAAAAGGACGGTTCCTACCAGATGATGACCGCTGGTGGAATATGTACCCATCTTCCCCTTCACACCTTGACTGTGGACAGGTTTCGAGAAGGGAAAGAGTCTCAGAGCGGAGGCTTGTCGCCTTGTCGGCGACCTACTTTCGCCCTCCTCATGTGCATCCAGTTCAAGAAGCCAGAAGTACCAGAACGCGATTCATGGACAACGATACCAATTCGAGGACAAGCGCTCGCTCTAGAGGCCGTGACTCGCGCTGAAAACGGATCGTCTGATACGTTCCGCAGAGTCGGGTTAATCTCCCTTGACAAGCAGCATCTGACGCGGTCGGACTTCCGATGGCTTCGAAGGGACTTCGGGCTGATGGATCACGGGCGGCTGGTCAGTATTTTGAATCAGAGGTGCAGGAGGAGGCGGCCTCGTGCTGCTTGGGGATTCGGTGGGGTGAAAGATCAAGAAGTGGTCATCATATGATCAGACATGTGGACGACGAATTGTGTCTTCGCACGGGAACCGTGGGGAGAGGGTGAAGGGGACTGCATCAACCCTTTTCATTTGTGTATTTTTGCTATGACGGTAGCGTAGGCGCGAGCGAATCACATCCACGAAGCAGCATCTCGTCCGCTGTAGCGAGACTCATGCTCTCGAGGGCTGGCTGTGGGAGCTGACTGCTAGTCCATCACCGAAACCACTCTGCAATGTGCCTTGAGGTCTGTTCTGCCGCTGCCACCTGCTGCCACCGCTCTCGCAGTGTACCTGTACCTATCATAGGTTGGAAACGAACTCTCTCAACTCCATCAAGCCTCCTTGAATCAACGTCAAGGGGCGCGGTGAGTCAGGCTCGAAAGGTCAAGAAAAATCTTATGTCAGCGGCGCGCAGGCAGCACTGACGGCGAGAACACCCGAGGTGACACGCGCAAGACCGGCAACAGCGGCCTCGAGGTGTTGCACGTTCGCTTCCCGGAGCCAACCTCGCCACGCGCTGGCCGGCCGGTCACTGGGCCGAGCGGAGCAGGCAGTAGTAATGATGAGGATGATGACAACAACGACGATGATGGCTGGGGTACGTTTCTCTCGTCAAGAACTTTCTTGATGGCGATCGGTTGGCTGGGGCGATTATGAGTGCAGACCAGTAGGAGGCGCATTCAGTGAGGCGGCTCAGTGAACAAGCTTGAACCTCTACCTTCACTCCTTCGCATCCGTGATGGGATGGGATAGCATGGTCCGGGGAATGAGGCGTGTTACCGGTTGGTGGATGCTCCAGCCCACGAGCTGGCTGGTTGGCCGGCTTACTTGCATGGAGCCCCGTGCAGAAGCGAGGCGCCATCCAGGCCTTCGGGACGGGCCTTCGCTTGGGGTGGGTGCTCCCCTATCTCTAAAGCTCGGCTTGTGCCCCGTATGCAACACTCGTTCGCGCCGGGTATCGATGCCGATCGTGGTGTAACTTTGGGAGATGTGCGTATATGTTTGTGTGTGTGCGCGTATATGGGGTTGTGTGATGCATATAGTAGCCAGAATGATGGGGCGAGAAGAGGCCGAATCAGCTGTCAAGAAGGCAAAAAAGAAAGATGACACGTGAAGCCTGCAAGGGGACGAGGCACAAGGGCCCTGGCTTATGCAGTCGGGTTTGCTTCTTGCCTGAGAGAAAGAGAGAGGAAAGGTCCCCGAGATGGGCCATCACGCTCCCACTCTCGGCGGTTTTGTGCGGCGTGGTGGGCGGTCATCTGCTTGATCACCCGGTCGGGAAGCAACCCGGGTGGAGCTGCAGGTGACTGACTGACTGACTGGCTGAGCCGGACTATCGACTGTGGCGAGCAAGCAGCTAATCAGCGTCAGAAGTGACGAAAGCGAAGAGAGAACACACGCGCAAAAGACATGGAGCCTCCGCAGCTGCGGCAGTGGAGGAGGCGGTCGTGAAAACGGGCCCGAGGATCCCAGTGGCAGGAAATTTTCCCACGCTCTCTTTCTTGGTGTTGTGGGATTTGTGGGAGAGGGTCTCCGGGGCAGGCCGCCGGGGGATGGGAGTGGACGTGTTGTGCTGCCCCTTTTTGCGATAAAACCCCGGCGCTGCGCTCCCATTCGGCGCTCCGGGGGAGGGGAAGTCGAAGGGCCGTGAGAGCGGCGGCCCGGGGACACCCACCCACCCACTGCACACACACTTGCACTGCGTTTGTGCGCGACGAGGAGAAGCGTGTGAGTTCTCACTTGGGCTGCTGGCGCTTTGTCATTGGGGGAGAGAGGAAAAGGCGGTGGGCTCGGGAGGCTGGGAAGACCAAGGCTTTGGCTGCTGGCTGCTGGCTGCTGGCTGCTGGCTGGGCGTGAGTGTCACCACGTAGAAAAGGAAAGGAAGGGGTTGAAGGATTTGAGCAACTTGAAGCATCCTGGTGATTGGACGCTGACAGGTTCTTGGTTGATCCCTGGAATGCGAGGAAATGTGCTTGTACTGCAAGTAGGGACTTGGCACTGACGCCGCGCCGCGCCGGTTGGGGCCGGCGAGACCGGTGGTTTTCTTTCTTTCTTTTTCCTTTTGTGCCCTTCACTGGAACAAAAGTGAGTTTGGAAGTCCGCCGGCTCGGCGCAATGAATTTGCTCGGGAGGGCCCTGGCTGGGACGGAGTCCCGAAACAGGAACGGCGGCTGGAGAGGTCAGCTGAAAAAGTGACCTACTGTGTATGGACGTAGTATGAATGTTGTAGTATCATAATTAATCGAGGGTGCGTGCGAGTCCAGCCCAGCCCAGCCCAGCCCGGCTGGATGATGACAATGCTGATCGTGATCGTGAACGTGCTCATCATGGTTGGCTTGCTGACTTGTCCACACGGAGTGAGGCCGGGGCTTTTCTGTCGACTGCAACACGAGCGAGCGAGCGACCAGATGAGGCGGCCGTGGTCCAAGAGCCGGCCACCGACGCAGGCGGACGTGGGAGATGGGGTTGGTTGGCTTGGAGCGATCCGTTCGCCCTGGCCCTGGGCCCGTCTCACTCCTCTCTGGCCCATGTCGTTGCCTTGGGCTGCAGAGTCCTGGGAGTCTAGAATCCCTCTTGTTCTGTTTGGATGAGACGGGCGATATGACTGGGTTCGGTTCTTTTGGTCTCTCATTTGTTCTTTTGGGGGGGGGGTTTTTTGTCTTCCTTCTTTTCCTTCCTTTTTTTTTTTTAACCCCCCGGGAACACGTTGCATGAACACCCAAATTTGTCTCATCGGACGCACGGTTGGGAGTGAAAGGGAGTGTGAATGATTCAGGGTTCTTTTCGGGGTTTGACAATGATAAGACAGGATGTAACATGATGATCAATCTTTCTATCCCTCTCTCTCTCTCCCACGCGTCGTGTCGTGGCATGGCAAGCGTGGTCGACTGACTCCCTCCACGGCGCCACTCCGGATGGTTTTGGGAAAATCAAGCAAATATCCGAGCGACTCACTGCACGCGGCACATGGTCGGTCAGCTGAGGTCGCTGGGAAATGGCCATGGTCCGGCATGTCTAGCCTCGAGTAGCATTGGCATGGCATGGTATAGTACTGCCACGGCTTACCTGGTATAGTGCAAAGTGAAATTTGAGTTGACGGAGGAGAACGGCGTGAGGTGGCCCGGGTGGCAGTGAGGCATCAAAACGGTCAGGCGGGGGTTTCGCGAAGGATCTAAGCCGTAACACCGTCGGACTGGCTGGCTTGTCAGAGCCCAGCATGACCACAGCTCAGCGATCCTGGCGATCTGGTCTGGCCTGGCAACCTAGCAAGCATCTACACAGTACTCCGTACAAACCATCTGTCAAGTACGAGAGGTCGCAGTAGTATACGTACTATGCTCGGTAATTAGCGTGTCCACGGGCTGCCGGCCCTTGGGGGGGGGGGGATGTGACGAAACACTGGACGAGCCAAAAAGGGGTCATGATTTACAGATCCCGGGGGCGATTGACTTTGAAGAGGACGGCGATCATCTGACGGGGACCCTCGTGCTCTCTCTCTCTCTCTCTCTCTCTCTCTCTCTGATTGACTCAAATCTGAAGGACAGTGGGCACAGGCGAAGGCTTGCCTGTGGTTGCATGATTCGGTGGATTCTCGTGTCAATTTTGAGCCTCGGTGACTTTGCCGAATGGTGAACACGACCTAACGTGAAGAGGTGAGGTGAGGTGAGGTGAGTTGATGAAATGAGGACCGGAGATCGGGTGACGGAATTGTGACTGTTATGGACTGGCATCAAATGGGGATGGGCATGTCATGGGACACGGTCGATATTGCGCAGTACTCGAGGCTCCATCTCGAGACACCGGGCCAGGCCATCATACCTGCACAGTAGTAGACTTTTGGAAATGACCAGGACGTATGGACATCCGGTACTCAAGTACCGACCGAGTACGGGAGTCAGAGTGTCTCTTGGCTGAAGCCTCCTGCCCTTGGAGTGACCGCATGCAGCAGGTTTGACGTAAAGTGATACAGGCGAATCTAATATAAGGATTAGATCTCTGGCTCGCAGGGAGTTCAAACACATACCTACATATATGGCTTCATCACATCACCGTCATTTGCACTTGACTGTTTCTGAATGCTGCTGCATTCCCTCTTCTGCAAGTAACAGTACGGTACGGTACATGACGGTACAGCAAGTACCTCCCACCCTGGCAACAGTACTTTGGTCTGCCCGTGGTCCCTGCCCACACATCGGTTTAGCGCCTGCAGGAGTACCCATCCGGGTTGCTTGGGCCCACCTAAAACCACTTAAGCAGCCCTCCCACTGAGGCGACACGACGGGGCCTGTCACGGATGCCAAGCTGCAAGCTGCACGCTGCCCTGGCCCATCTGCACATGCACGCTGGTACCGACTGACTGTTAGCTGGGTCTGAATCTGTGTCTGGGTTCTGGGTCTGGGTCTGGGTCTGACTTGACTTCTTTCCGGGTCTGACTTGCGCTTTGCACCAGCATAAAGCACCTGCCTCGTGCCGACCAACGGGGTCGAGAGTCAAAAAGTCCGCGACACTCCTTCCCTGGGCCCCCGACCCGACCGCCTCGTCTCCCTGATCTTCTCCTCCCTTCCTTTCTATCTACACACAGGCCAGCTCAACTTTTACCAACCTCTTTTTCGCGTGATCCGTGACCACATCCCGCGGCCATCTTACACACACCAGGCAGCATACTACATCTTCTTAAGGCACCCGACCCTCTCGACCGATTGTCATCCTCACTTCCACTTCACTTTGTCTTCTCTCGAGAGTACCCAATCGTTACCGCCGCGAGCCACCCAACCTGCGTTTACCGGCAGAAGCGAGCTCGGCAACAGACCTCGTACTACTTCGTACTGGACGCACCACCAGTCAAGTC
Source organism: Dendrostoma leiphaemia (assembly GCA_026120015.1). Lineage (NCBI taxonomy): Eukaryota > Fungi > Ascomycota > Sordariomycetes > Diaporthales > Erythrogloeaceae > Dendrostoma > Dendrostoma leiphaemia. The sequence goes on from JALRMF010000054.1 coordinate 100,786, forward strand.
TCGGGACTTGCAGCGCTATCCCCCCTCGTCACTACAAGATACACGACGATCTTGAGCCCTTTTGGGACCTGTCAAAACTGCACCCCAGCCCGTCATGAAGGGCCGTCCCGTTGATGTGCTCGTTTTCGAGCAGATGTTCCCCAAAGTCCGCTCGCAGGACCCCCAGAACTTCCACGCCCTCCTGCAGCGGCATCTGATCCTCGAGGTCCGCCAGGAAGTCCACTCCTTCTACGGCCACCTCGACACCCCCGAGGCCAAATACCCAGGTCTCGACTACAACAACCGCACCCACCGCACCCGCCTCAGCAGATGGCAGTGGCACCGCCGGCTCTTCCGAGCTTTCGACGCCCTGCGCCTGACCCCCAATGAGATCTCCAACTTGACCAAATGGGAAGGCACAAAGTGGGCCAAGGAGAGATACGAGCGAGAGCAGAACTGCAAGATTCGCGACACTGCCATGGACGGTCTGCCCGTCTGGACCGGCGAGCCATACACCACCAGGCGCCCTCTGCGAACAATCCACAGCGGCGACATCTCCTCCGAGGATGACGCCATGGCCGAGGCCGAGGCTGAAGTCGAGGACGAGGACAGTGACGGCGAGCTGGAGAGCGTGGGCGTCGCTCTGAATCAGCGTCTACGTGAGCGTCTGGCGGCAAGAAGCGCGGGCGACCTGTCCATCCCTCTGGACGAGGCCTGGGAGCAGTGGTTTAAGAACGCAGTGGAGACGGGCGAGATATCCGCCGTGAGGGAGAGGCAGCGCATGCTCGACAACGCAAGGGCTGGGCAGTGGCACGAGATCCCCGAGTCGCTACAGAGTATGATTCGAAACTTGCTTTTGACCGAGCAGAGAGGCAACAGGGGCCGTGCAGCAGGGGCTTCCTCCTCGAGTCCCCTTACTGTAATGTCCTCGCAGGTCGGCATCCTCTCCGCACCCCTCCCCAGCGTTCCACACATCACACACGCACCACCGCGCAGCTCCTACTCGGGTCTGAGAATACCTGGCGCTTTCGAAAGCGTGGACGATGGTGGCACTCCGCGGCACCAGCGCACCAACGCCTAGTGGAATGAGATGGACGCGCCGGCCGCCACGATCACGGCACCTCGAACGGCGCACGTGCGGAGACACCCTTCGTCTCCGCGGTACGGTATTGCTGAACTTGAAGCCTTGGACCCTGCTCGTCATTTCGAAAGCGGGAATCATTCGAGCTTGAGGGGGGGAAGAGGTGATGAAGGAGATTTGATTACCGAGGAGGTGAGCAAGGAGGAATGTGTCATAATTATGGCTCCGCGTGCAAAGCGCCCGGACCCCAATCTCAGATACCCGCAATTCGAAGTTGATCAATCTTTCGATATTACACGACCACAGTACCAGGTGTGGCGCTCGATGCCTCCATATTGGAGGGGTATGACTTTGCAAGTTGATGAGAATTTCGACGTCGAGGACTTTTCGACGTTTGGGCCGATGCCGGTGGCGAGGACCGTTCCTGAGTGGCAGCAGGGCGATTTCGATCTCTCGAACTTGACAAAGGTGTCTTTTGAACCTAGCACGGAGCTCCTTCAATTAGACGATGGGATCGACCGAGTACAACATACCTTTCCGGCGAGAAGCGATTTGTCATCTCAAGGCAGCTACCACGCAGTGCTGCAAACGCAACGTGGACGCGTGGAAAGTGCTGAGCCACAGCAGGGGGCAGAGGTTGTCCACGGTCGGGACGGGCCTGGCCCTCAATTATCACCGTCGAAGATCATGAATGTGCACGGCTCTATGGGCGAGTCTCCTGCTGCAGCCTGTGGTCGAGCTGAAAAGGGCGAGGATGCCCGGGAGAAAGAAGAGCGGACCTCGAACAAGCCCCGGCGCAAGAATCACGGCGGGAAACGCGGCTGGAAACGCGGCAGCAAACGCTGCAGAAAGGAAATGTTGCGCCGTTACAAAGACTGGTCTGAAGACATAAAGACACACTTGGAAATGTTGCGCCGTTACGAAGACTGGTCATTGGCTCGTAGGGAGAGCATGGATGATACTCGACATGATCCTCCATCTGTGGCCGAAGAAGAGGCCACCCGCTCCTGCGCGGAATCTCTGCTGTTGTTGAAGGGAACCATCTCACGTTCCGAGGTCGGAGATCCGACGCCGCCGCCGTCCGACTCGGGTGGCTCTCTGCCCCTTCTTACGGATGGTAGTTCTGCTACCAGCTTCCAGCAATTACCGTCGACGTCTCGTCTTACAACAGGCGGCTCACGGCCTTCTTCTCCGTCAATCACCAACTTGCGGGGTGGCGGAGGCAGTCCGCATCCCATCAGCACCAAGGAAGATGATCCGAGTTGCTCCGTTGCGATGACTGTCTAGCAGCCGCGTCCCGTACGGCCTGTTCAGGAAGCCCACGTCCGTGCCTTCCTCCGACGATATGCGAACGTGGACCCCCCTGATGAAGACGGCGAGGGGGAGAAGAGCTTGATGATTCTGGAGGCTTTAAGAGTACACCGCGCAGCTGTGGGACCAGATCCGACTGCACCAGAGGCTGAATCCCTCCCACATGAATCGTCAACTGGACCGGGCGCCTTTCTTTCGGGACGGTGAGGAGATGGTGTGTTCCGTTTGTGCGAAGCCGGCATCTCAGTAGGTTTACGCTTAACTCTTGGAATGGTTCTCGTATGAGAGATTCGTTTTGCTTTCTTTTTATGGTTGACTTTGCATGCGTGGCATGGGGAAAAAGCGGGTCGGGCGCAGTGCATTTGACTCTTCTTTCTTTCTGGATCTCTTTCAGCGAGGGAGGTAACCTCATGATGACACCATTCACAACCACGGAGGCCGACATTCTTCAAGACAAAAGGGGTGTCTTCTTCTGCCTGGTCTTCTGACAGTTGTGGAGGGATAGGTGGCAGATGAGAAAGCGGTCACTGGCTGATTGAATTCCTGGCCTTCTGCGATTCTCAAGGACCTTTCCTAGAGGCGCGGGTTGAACAGGTTCATCCCGTGCAAGTCAGTTCCCATGGACAAACACCACATCAGGGAGCCCAAGGTGTAGGCGCAGCGAGATAGACTGATAGCGTAGTCAGATTCTTGATGGTATTCTCACAAATTCATCTTCGACGTTCCTCGTGCTGCGTCCCGTGTCCGTGCCTCACTAAATGACGCTCCATCCAGCCTTCCCAAGGTTGCCCAAAACCGGTCCCTCGGGAAGGGGTCCAGCAGTGTTGACGTACCTTGATTCTCCACCAACGACTGGGTTGGTTTCTAATGAGATTGACTCGCTTCCTGTCCATCCTCAACCCGTCAGCCAATTCCTCATAGTGCCAGTCGCTCGCCCTGGAGCCAAATTCCAGTGAAATTCCTTTCCCCGGGGAGACAATTCCTGGGTCGGACTGCCGCATGTACAGAATCGGCACGCCTTGCGTTGCGACCTTTCCAAGGGATCGTTCTCCGGATAGACGAGAACACACCAAAGAAAGGCAGATATGGGCAAAGTGGTACAAGATGGGATGACAGGAATCAAAAATGAAGGAGAACGGTCCACGAAATTCATCAGACGCGAGAGGCAACTCATGTGATGTGTGTATTCTTGAACCTACGCTAGTACTCTATTCTGTCTTCCACCCCGTCCACAGGATATCTGACTGTCTGGACAATAATAGTTCGTACACCCCATCAGAGCTGCCGACCCCTAATCTCTTCATCCGACCGCAGAGGCCGCGGCGGATGGTATGGGTGCGACGGCGGCCCACCGGCCCCGACGGCGGTGGTGCCACCCAGGTTCTGAAGCTCGATCCCGCCCCCCGGAGCGCCACGGGCGGCCGCCGCCGCCCTTCGCTTCTGGAGGCGGCGATACAGCCAGCACCCGAGGATCCCGAGGACGACAAGCGCTGCCAGCAGGCCTGCGATCGTTGCGGCGATCGCGCCGGTGTCCATGGATCCGGATGGAGTATTAGTACCACTAGGGCCTGGTGGAGAGACCGATGGGGACTGGGTAGTCTCAGACCCGGTCGTGGAGACGGTGACTGGGCTGGATGAGGGTGTGTTTGTGATGATGACCCATGTAGTCGAGGTCGTGGGGGCTGGGGTCGTTTCTGTGATGATGACCCATGTAGTGGAGGTTGTGGGCGACACTGAGGCTATAGAGGTCTCGGAGGCCGTCAGAGATGTTGACGTTGGTGTTGTTGATGTTGACCTTGACGTCGATACGCTTGTCGTTGACGTAGAAGTGGAAGTGGACGTTGATGTCGATGTAGATGACGACGTCGATGTGGTAGTTGAAGTCACAGGAACCACGCTGATAACCGGCTCTGTCTCCGACGATGACGACGTCGATGTGGTAGTTGAAGTCACAGGAACTACACTGATAACCGGCTCTGTTAAATAGAATTCGGAAGAGTCTGCAATTATATCGTTGCTAAGATTGCTCAGGGAAACACGGTACACATAGTTATAGTCGAGGTTCAGGTTTGCATTGCTGGGGAAAACTTCTCTGTCAACAAAAACGTGGGCACCTCGAAGGGCGAGATTCATCGTGTCTGCCGGATGAGATTGTCAGTTAGTTGAGTTGAAAGCATCATAGGGACTCGGTTCATATGAAAGGCAGTGTGCTGGTACAGGGGGATATTCTTACGTTTCGAAAGCGCCAGATCCTTCATTGTCTCTCCTGAAGTTGTGTTCTTGCCCACAAGATGTCCCTGAAATTGGTAAGCCTTGTTCTGAACCGAATCGCAGGTGACATTGAAGGACGTATGGAGTGTCAATCGACCAGTAGACGTGAAGTTATCTGAGTCGGGAACCGTTACGGGACCCCAGGCAACACATGTCTCGTTGTTCATATTCGAGTCTGCGCCGTCTCTCGCTGCGAAATTAAAATCCATTTTGATGCAGGAGTTTGGTATCCGTGACGTGTTTGAGGGTTGGTGTCGTCAGTTACAGTATTGATCGTGGTCATGAGCGTATCAAGGTTCTGGGTTGGATTGATACTTTGAAAGATGTGTCCTGATAGAGACTTGACGAAAGAAGGTTCAGAGAATACCTGCCATGGCGTTTATATATTCGGCAGACAGCCCCTAGACATTAGGACAAAAGGCAGTGACAAGCACAGCGTTCTGACTGATTTCAGGTGACTACATTGCCATTTCCACAAATCAGTCACTAATTATCAATGAATATTTCCATTGAAGCCTTCTTCCACGCTGCTCAGACTTGAAGGATGGTGAACACGTTAAAAAAAAAAAGCAGAGGTACAGGACTTTGAAGTGAGAAGTCCAGATTGGGTGACCACTTCGGAGACTGCCCGGTGAATTCTGGTCTCAGAAACACATTGCTTGCCTGAATGAGTTCACTCATCCTTTAGCAGTCGTTGTGCTGTCTGGCGTTTTTGTGCTCTGCCCCTGGAGTACGCAGTAGAGGTCATGAATCAATGGATACAGTATGCCGTGACTTTCTATGAATTCTGTGAATCAAGACGTACCCAGGAGCAATGACTTCCTTGCTCCCCTCTTTTTTGTGTATAGAGTGAAAGAGGCTATAGTATGAGATTCTTTTGTACCAAATATATATTTGAAAGATCTTTGAGGTAGTGTAGCTCGAAGCCTGGGCCAAGTGCCAAATGCCATGAAGAGAAATGGCCCCACAAGGGCACAGCCGCTGCTTCGACTAACACTGGCATGTTGCTATTGATTCATTTTCTCTTCTGCTTTTCCCTTGGGTATCTAGGTAGCCCCTGTGATAATGAAAGCCATATTCGTTGCTTGGTTGCTTGCTGAGATGCTGCCACTCGCGGACAGGCGAACAGTGACAGCACTGTTTGCAGGCGGGGCCGAGCACGGCATCCCGTTGCCGAAGACGGCACCGCTTGAGGCGCGTACTTGCGATGTAGACCTCAAAATAATCACAACCTCACTCGTTCCGGCCAACTGCATATTTTTTGTCAAATCCATGCGCTGTCAACTTGCATCTATTGCTTCATGATCTCTATGCCTGCATCAAAATTTCCAGCTTTGGACCATTTCCCACTCGATGTCCTCGGTCAACACGACCGCATTAATCGCCTGTACACTCAAATCACCTTCTGCTTCCCTCTGCCGGACAACTCCGAAAGCAGACATCCGCGAATAATCGAGACTTTGAAGCAGGGACTTTCACAGTTATCGGAAAGCTTCCCTTGGACGGCCGGACAGGTCATACGCGATGAGCTTGGCCAGTTCATGATCAGGCCCTCGTCCAACAGGTCGGCCTCGACCCTCGTGATCAAAGACCTGACGCATGACGCCACAGCTCCGACATGGTACGAGATGAAGGAGAGGAACTTCCCGTTCAGCATGCTGGACGAAGATGTGGTCGCGCCCTGCAAGACGAAGGTAGAGGGGGATGCACAGCTCCCAGTCTTGCTTCTCCAGGCGAACTTCATCCAGGGCGGGTTGCTACTGACGGTGAATGCACAACACGGGAGTATGGATGTGGCGGGCCAGAGAGTGGTAATCACCCTCTTGGCCAAGGCTATGCGTGGAGAGTCTTTCAGTCGCCAGGAGATCGACGGCGGGAATATGACCAGGGAAAACCTCGTCCCGCTCCTAGAAAGAGTGCGGGTGTCGGGAGCAGGTGCTCAGGAGAAAGAAAACTCTGTGACCCCCGCTGAAGAAGGGGTGTCTTCCATACAACCAGGACCATTGACGTGGGCTTACCTTGCCTTTGCAAGGCGGGACTTGCTTGTTGGTATGAAGGGTCCCGCCATGGAGGAGACCAAGAGCGGCAAAACTTTCGTGTCGACGGACGATGCCCTCACCGCATTCATCTGGCAAGCGATAAGTCGGGCGCGCGAGCCTCGCCTGCCAGACGTCGCTGCGACGACTACGCTCACCCGCAACGTTGAAGTTCGGAGACACTTCGACCTGCCCCCCACCTACCCGGGCCTGTTTGTCACCTCCACTTCTCACACTTATTCTGTCGACAAGCTGGTGCATCAGCGGTCTCTGGGTTCAATTGCACTGGAACTCCGGGCCGCTTTGGATGCAGATACCCTAAGACAGAGTTTGCGAGTCCAGGCCACTTCAATCATGCATGATCGCGAGGCGGTGGCTAAGAAGGACCATGCAGCACGCGCCGATCCTAGATTGGACGTCAAGCTGAGCTCGTGGGCCAAAGAGTCAGAGCTTTACCGTCTGGATTTTGGGTCGTTCCTTGGGAAGCCAGAGGCGATACGGCGACCCAGATCCACGGACGGTGCGAGGGAAGGATTGGTTTACTTCCTGCCGGAGGCGCCGGATGGCGAGGTCGTCGTGGGACTTTGTCTGGCGGAGGAGGATGTGCAGAGGCTGGAGAGGGATGTTGAAATTGCGTGGTGGGCAAGATGGATTGGCTGAGGCAGAGACGCCTCGCTCGCATCTCAACTGATGCAGATGGCGCGAAGAAACCAGCGAACTGAGAGTACACGTCCCGGAGTCGTGTTCATCCGGCTGTTTCTCCCAAGAGGGTGGCCTCGCCTTACTGTCGTTGAGAATCTGACGCGGAGCTCACTCACCCAGTTGCGACCACAGGACTTCGTTGCGACTTCGGCTTGCAACCGGCATCATCGCTAAGACTGCCGTTGACGTTCGTGGTACTCTGCAATGCTGACAGATGTACCTGCAACCGTAAATCCGGTGAAGGAAGACAGCTACAGTGCCCAATTCATGCCCGCAAATGCCCTGACCAATGCAAGCCCAATCATTGGTGACCCGACGCCGCACCCCTGACCTGGGGTAGGCACGGCACGCGCTACGGCGCACGGCCTAGGGCCTACAGCCGTTCCCCTCTTCGATAAGAGGCAACCCTCCCACCTCGGCAAGACAGGTTGGTTGCATCGCTTCAACCTTTGACGGCGGCACAGGACACATCGAAGTGTGAGACTGCGAAACATGCCTGCCGAACCTGTCGACATCACGGAGCAACAGCGTGCAGACTACCTCCTGGACGCACAGAACAAGGCCCTCGCCCTGTTCGAGGAGATCCAGAGGGACCTCATCCGGCCTGGCATCACCGAAGCCGAGCTCACCAAGGAGATCCACGAGCTCGCCGCCAAGCGCTACGATGTGAAGACGCATTGGCACAAGAGGGTCGCGAGGAGCGGTCCTCACACCCTACAGCCATATCAGGAGAACCCGCCCGATCGTACCATAGAACCCGACGATATCCTCTTCGTTGACCTTGGACCCGTCTTTGAAGCCTGGGAGGCGGATTTCGGACGCACCTTCGTTCTTGATGGGGCAGATGAGGGAAAGCGCAAATTGCGTGATGCTCTTGAGCCAACCTGGCAAAAGGTGAAGGCGTGCTACAAACAAAATCCAAACATGACTGGCCAGGAGCTCTATGATATTTCCAAAGAGTGAGCAGCATTTACGTGCTTCAGTTATTGACTTCACTGTCCCATGAGTTGGTGACAGAGCGAAGAGCCTCCTTCCAGACATTTCTTGTCCTCATCATATTCACACAGCCAACTTCAAGATTCCAAGTGGACAACATGCTGACTTTGAGATCTGAAGAGAGGCCCGGAAGGCTGGTTACGAATTCGGTGGCCCGATCGCCGGGCACTTGGTTGGTCACTTTCCCCATGAGCGGATCCCGCAGGATAAGGTCAGCCTCTACATTACCGATGGGAGTGACCTACCGATGAGCAGACTTGATTCCAAGGGCAAGAAATACCACTGGATCCTCGAGATACATCTCGTGGATCGAGAGCGTCAGATTGGAGGCTTCTTCGAGCAGTTACTCACGGTTGACTGAGGGCTCTATCAGGACTGGAGAACCTTCGAAGCTTGTCTCGGCCTTGCTCAGCAGTCGGCCGAATGGAAAAGCTTCGGACTTGGGCCTTCGCGTCGATATCTCCTCATGGAAGACACCAGTGGGTGCCAAAGTCGCGGGCTGCTAGTATGAAGAGGCTGAGCATGGATTCTACTCAAGTAGGAATCTTTGGCACCTACCGGGCCTTCGCCTTCTGTACCACCTGCCTGTGTCGTAGCATCGCTCGGTCTCACTCAACTTTCGCCAGATTCACCAGACCCTGTAAGACTTACACCCTTGGTTTGAAGACAAAATGTGGCCCATTGTGTCTCGCTGTGCAAGCGTCACGTAGCTGAAACTCATACTCTCTCCATCTCCAACCCACTGCGTCCTAATTTTGGCGCCTGTCCACCCTCACCTAGCTTTTCTGCCTAGCCAGGAGCCTCCTCAAAATACTAAACTGCTCTCGCCATCACCAGATTACTCACCAGATACGCCAAGCTCTTGCCTGCACAGTTGCGATCTCCCACTGAAAACGAAGTAAATGCGCGCCGCTTGCGCTCTCTGCCCTGCTGCTGCCGGGGCATATCTTCACCTTTGGTTGAGTGCATCCAACGTTCCGGCAGGGGGAGGGGGTTTAAAAAAAAAATAAAAAAAGGAAAAAAAATTAAACCCCCACAAAAGTCTCAGATAAGTACTCTTCATTACGATAAAAGCTGTCAGGACTGATCTCGACGGATATGCCTGGCGCAACAAGTTGCTCGTCGACAATGAACGGCTCGGTGGCAAAGACAGGATCCTGCTGGCGCCACTGGACGCCAGTGGACGGCAGTGCTATTCTCAGAGTCTCGTCGATCACGGCGCGCAAGTACGGATATAGAAACCGCCAAAGCTGCAATATTACTCCGCTCCATGTGCTTGGAGACATCAGCACGGAGTGTCCTTGGTGTAGTAGTGGTTGAAGAAATGGTCACAAGAGGCGGCAGAACAGAAATGATATGGACCATGTCTCTGGATAATCGGCATTTGCATTTCTGTGTGTCTACCTAGTGATGCTGACACTTATCTCCAACGCCAAACTCCGCGAAACATTACCAAAATCAAAATCCAAGTGTCCAAACCCGTCCCAGACCATGGAATAATCTCATTTCGTCTAAGGCATACTCAACTTCTACATTGGACTGACCCCTTTTCCTCCTGTGGGACAATCACATTCCTCTTAACCGGTCAGACCTCGTACAATGTCGGCGTACCGATTTCGACATTGTCGAATCATCGAGTTCTGGGCCAGGACGCTCTCGATGAAGTCGTTGGCAGCATCCAGTTGATCAGCCAACGCGTCCCGCTCGCTGCTGAGACTTTGGACTCGGTGCAGCGTTGCCGTGACGCTGTCGATGTAGTCGTTGGCAGCATCTAGCTGATCAGCCAGCGCGTCCCGCTCGCTCGTGAGGCTATGGACCTGATGCACCGTCGTCGTCACGATACCATCCGTCTCGTCCAGGCGCAGCTGCAGGCGCGTGACGCGGTTCTCCTGCACGCGCTTGTCCAGACCGGCCGTCGACGACGCCCTCAGCGCGGCCTCGAGCTGCAGGCGCAGCTGCGCGTTCTCGTGGTGGAGCCTGTCGTTCTCCAGCTCCAGGGCGGAGTGCTCCGGAACGTCACACGCAGACGACAGGGAAACAGGCTCGGGGGCCTGGGGGCGAGGGGGCCGGGCTGGGTCGTCGCGGGGGCTCGGGGTCGGCGTCCTAGAGGCTTGGCGAGTGGGGGGAGGAGGAGGCGTGACGTGAACCTCCTCGACCTTGGGCGCCTCGGCCGAGTCCGAGTAGCCGCGGAGGATGCGCTGCACCGTGCCCGTGGAGGAGCTGGCCGACTCCACACGAGGCTGGAAGCGCTCCCGAAGGCGGCGTCTCTGTGCGGCCTTCAGGATGACTGGAGATGGGGGCTGACGGGACGACGAGGGCGACTCGCTCTGCCCTGGCACGTGTACGGGTGTAGAGAGGCCCTGCGAATACTGGGGCATGGGGGATGAGATGACTTCTGAAGGTGTGGTGGGCTGATTCTGCTTCCTCTGGCGGATGGGCGTCCACACCTGTTCATCGGAGGGTGGGTCAAAGGAGAAGGTAGGGGTCTCGAAGCCCTCCTGCACAATCTCCTCGACGGACATACTCTGCTAGGTAATGTCGTCGAGGGCGGAAGGAGCTGGTGTTCTTGTGGGGAGGTTCATTTTCTTTGGAATCTCGAGTTTCTTGTTGGTGATGTCAGAGAGCCAAGAAGCGAGAGAGGCCTGTCGCTGGTTGTAGAGAGACGCGTTATTGGCATCGAAGTAGTCGAAGCGATACTCTTGAGCTTCGTTGATGTTGGCCATGCGGCCGACTGGGCCAGCAGCTGCCGGCAAACCGCTGCGGCGGTTCTCACGGAAAGTAGAAGAGCGAGACATTATGATGAGATGTGTCAAGCGCGAGGAGTATTATGTGACTGATGTGGAAATTGGTGTTTTATTTCGAAGCCAAAGGCCGATGAGTACAGCTGTTGTAGAGAAATTTGTTAATTTGATCAATTGATCGATTGTGCTTGAAAAGCCGTTGAACGAGCCAGATTAAAAGCAGCAAGAGTGCGCAAGCGCGAGTGTTGATGAGAGTGTATCAGAAATGCGGTAGGTGACTGTTGAGTGCGTGGATGAGTGCTTTCGGTGATGTCGAGGTGGAAGAAGACGAGAGAAAGCTCGGGGCGGAAGCCACTGAAATATAGTGTCCTCCATCGTGTTACCACTAAACTGCTGAGCGAAAACTGTGTCATCTTCTCGTGGTGGTAACCTCGGCGCGAGGCTGTTTCTGATCAAGGCCTTATGCCAAACGGAGGCCATCTCATATTGGGCGAGGTGCGAGGAATGTGCCCTCACGATGGTGATTTGTGAACGGACCCGGGCGCCTGGAAGCGCGACGAACCATTCCCTGCACGACCGTTGACGGGGCGCCGCAGCGGAAAGCAGGGGCCCGTGGGGCATACTAGCGCATGGCGGGTCCACTAAGCGCGATCGTCAGTGGGGGTCATGACCCGCGAATCTAGCTAAGCGCGCGGGGACGACAGCCTGACTTGCAGGTTGTCTCCCCTCTAACTGACCTAGTCTCAGCAATAGCAGCGCCGAGCTGTATCGACCATTAAGCCAGATGTAGCATTGTTTCTGAGTGAGATGATCGGAACTTGCCACGGCCTCAGATGTTGCATTGTATCGATCTTGACCTCAACTTTGAGGAGGGCTGGTGGCCCATCTCTCGGATTCCCTGTCGCGGTCGCCCCCGATGCACGTACGTGGCTACGCTATGGCAAAATATGATCCGTGACTATGCTGCATGAAGCTCATCCTGAGGATCGCTGTCTGGGAGACAGCTCGAGCTACCACGGGCAGATGATATTTCCATTGTGTTTGTTGTTCTTTTGGTGGGCAGATCGCGGATGTTTTATAAATTGATGATGAATTCGGTCATGCGGGAGATATGTAGGATGTTAAGGCTGGCTGAACTCAAAGTCGCCGAAAGGCACGAGAAGTGAGAAAATTTCTGGGGACCTTGTGCCCCCAGCAGAGAACACACGAGATCAGTTTTTAGCTGGATCCGCCACTCGCAGAACGTAAGTATTTGAGAAGAAGAAGATGGGGAAATTGCCGCCCAAACATGACTGGAACGAGAGAAGAGCTAGTTCGTGGAAGTCAAACGGAGAGGAAGGAAAACTGGGTGTTTATATGCGGGAGCTCGCTTGATTGACTTTGAAGACTCTGACACTTCAATGAAGAACTGACTGCTACGCTTTTGAGCTTGGCACTGAAGACCGTGTTGACAGGCACACATAAAGCCACATGCGCGATGCAAGTACGGCGAGAACAGAGAAACAAAACTTATCGGAGTCCAGATATTCATGGCATGAGTTTTCTCCATTCCGTTTCCTAAACACCTTTTGGCCCTTATGCATCAATTCTATTGTACACCCTCACTCATCGTGTGAAACGCCCATTTGCCTGCCCAGATTTGATCTTGCTTCCTCCCTGCTGACCGACTATGCGCTCGCTCGCGGGATGAATTAGACGCATCATCAAAAGATGAAGATCACCCTCGGGTAGAAGCAATCGTCCAACAAGACAAGTTTTGTTTGGACCACGTTTGACCGCAATATCTCTCAACAACCTTGCCACCCGTTTTCCTTCGACAGACAGTCGCCTATCGCTCCCCAGCCAGTCTCCGACCTTGCACCTCACCCAGAGCTCGCATACCGGACAGAACTGCAGTGGTGGTCAAGACGGCCAGAGGGATGAGAATGTGGCCGAGGGACAGGCCGCGGTGGTATAGGAAGTACACAGACTCGATGCCGAATATTGAGCCCAGGAAGGTTGCGTAGGACAGGGGCGCGGCTCCGATGGCCTTGGACAAGTGGTTGAAGTTGGCGCCGTTGTAGAGCCACTATGAAAGGAGATAACATTAGTATTAATGCACCAGAGCACGAATTTTCATAAGCAGAAGGATGTGACATACAACAGCTGCAACCACGGGGAGAGTCGCCGCAATGATCAGCGACGCAGCAATCGAGATGATCTTGTATCCGTACTTGGTTGGCTCCCGGAAGATGTGGTGGATCTGAGGCTGCTTGCCGTAGCGGACGGGTGTAGTCACGGCCGGGGGAGGAGAGCTAGAGTCAGGCTTGATCTCGATATCGAAGGCGTCGGAAACGAGGCCCTGGGCGGAGCCAAAGGAGGCGACGACAATGGTGGCGTGGATGGGCTGGGGCGACGCGAAGAATTGGGAGGGGATGTCCTTCTGGGTCTGCATTGTGGGAGAATCGTTAGTAATGACCACACGGTCACTGATGACCCACCCAGTCGCATGCGGTCACTGACGACTTACAATCTGCACTTTGCCCTTGCCGTTGTCCCTCACACTTAAGGGGAAAGGCGCCTCCAGACCCGTTGCCTGGTCCTTCAGGAGGACGAAAGCCTGGTGTGGTCGCTTTGCCTTGCCATTGTCCTTGGCTGTGAGACTGATCGTGAGGGTGTCTTGCGCGGCGAGGGAGACTGGGGACTTGAGAGGGGCATTGGCTCCGAACCTGGTTCCAAGTTGTCAGCGAGCGGGGATTGGAAAAGGGACTGGATCAGGGCCAAACTCACGTCGACTTGGTAGCCTCGCCCACAGTCTTCTTGTTACTGATGGAGACGCTGCCATCGTCGAAACTCCAAGAGCTGGCAGCTTGTACAGCACCAGCTGCCAAGAGTAAAAGAGAAGGGATACCAGCGACGCGCATTTTGTCCAGCTGGTTTGGGATTGGTATTTTTTGTAAAAGGTTGGAAGCTCAACGAGGCTGAAGTTCGAAATTCCCAATGGACAGTTGTTGCCAAGAGCTGTGCTGTAGGTACAAAGTAGTTGGAACCCATGCAGCTCGGCGGGAGCTCAATTACGTGGCGTGAAGCAGGCACGGCCCACCCCTGATGTTCAATGCCGACCAGGGGGTTCCCTGCACCCTAACCCAGATGATGACTTGCTGCCTTGAAGGGCAACCACAAAACAGACCTGGAGAGTGCTGTGTTCACACTTTCACGCTTCGAAAACCATTCTTGTGCTCTGAAATTCCTGCATTCTGTCACTTGTCTATTGACAAGGATTTTGGCCAAACACGACAAGGCACGCAATCTTGAACATGCCACGGGACCTTTCTCATAAGCCCCCTTATCACAGTTGGATTTTGTTGAAGCTGTGCTGATTGGCCTCAATGGATGAGGATCTGCGGTATGTCTTCCGGGGAAAGCGTTCTCTTTCTGAGAAGTGAGTTGACAAAATACAGGAGTGCTCTCGAGGCTTCTAGGGCCGAGGAGTCTGAATCGCTTGAGGCAGAGGAGGAGCGTCAGCTTCAAGAAGCCATCCGCTTGTCCATGATACAAGACAATGAGACGAGCTCTCAGAAGAGCCCTGAGCGCTCTACCGCATCGACCAAGAGACCTCGTTCGGACGATCTCGTGAGTGGGAACAGTACAAAGCGAGTGAAGGCGGAGGACGCCAAGCCCAGCTCCGCGGCATCCGCAATTTCGATCGCGCCTAATGCGAAAACATCGCCCAACTTCTCCATGTCCTTCCCCAACGGTGGGCTCAGAATCACCAAAACGCCTGGAAGAAGCAATGACAAAAACTGTGTCAACCTTGCCGATGTCATACACAAGGAGCATCTCGTATCAGCCTGCATCTTTTCATTCTTCATCGCCAGAGGCGAGTTGTTTAAACACCTTCCTCTCTCACAGTGTTCGGACAAAGTTCCGGTGAGTTGAAAAGCAGATGCCAGATTGGCCGTGTACTGACACTGCTTATAAGATATACATCGGACGCGATTCCAATCCCAACATGGATGAGATGGTAGCCCGAGCGGCCGCCAGAGCCGGTATTACTATAGGCGATAAGCTCACCAAAAAGCAGCTCGAGAGTCTCAACCCTACCCTACGGCAACTCTGCCATCAGCAGCATGGCAAGAATTGTCATGCTTTCTATGCATGGGCATCAGGATCGTCTCATTCGAAGATATTGGTCCTCGTGTACGCGACATTCCTGCGAATCGTCATCACTTCGTGTAACATGATGGAGATTGATACGGAAATGAATGACAACCACTGGTACATCCATGACTTGCCAAGACTTGCCGCTCGCCAACAGGCCCAGACTACGGATTTTGAAACTGGGTTTTTGGCACACCTTCAGTCACTGGGCACGCCACAAGAATTCATTCAATCGATCGAGGGCAAGTACGACTACTCTACTGTGAAGGTGCACCTGATCACCTCGGTGCCGGGCGTGCACAGCGCTGCCAAAGCTGAAAACCATGGGTTGCTCCGCCTCAGACGGGTTGTGAAAGATCTTCGTCTAGATATAGCGCGGAAGAAGGCCAAAGAAGAGTTGCGTTTGGAGGTCTGCGCAGCAAGCATTGGGAATCTGTCGGCCAAGTGGCTTGATGGGTTTCTCGACTGCGCGATGGGCAGAAAGTTCATCGAGGTCCCTGAGGCCGACTGTGACGTGCCAAAGGAGATGAGGGTATTTTACCCCACGACTGACGATGTGGTTGATGCAACTGGAGAGCCCCAGCCAGGCTCCGCCAATATAGGCTGCCACACTCGACCCTGGAATACGGCCCCAAAGGCCATCAAGGACCTTTTTCACCACTATCACTCGAAAGACACTGGGCGCATATTTCATCAAAAGCTGATCATGGCTTACAACCCGCGTGACAAGAGTGCGCTGCCATATTACGTGTACGTCGGATCCGCAAACCTGTCCCAGTCTGCCTGGGGCGCCTTGGAGCAGGATAAGCGGGGCAACGAAGCAACTTGTGACCTGAAGCTGGTCAAGACGATGAACTTCGAGTGCGGCGTGGTGGTCCCAGGTGCCATCCTCGAAAGTCTTCTTGAGCCCGGCACCAAGGACTGGCAGGATGCCATAGTGCCGTATGTTCAGACTGCAGAGAAGTATGACCTGGACCAAGACAGGCCGTGGAATGACCCAGAATGGATTAGAGACTTTCGAGAGGATTGGCGCCGTCCTGGGCGACCTTGTAGATACTTGCGGAAGCCATAGTGAATGTAGATAATCACCACCGATAATCTCAATGAGCCTTGCAAGAGACAAGATGTCTAGGATTCGTTAAGGAGGATTTGTTGCGTCTTCACTATGCCACTTCTCCAGCTATCTCGGTATTGGAAGACCTGACGTCTGTAGGGTTAGGGTAGATCATACGTGTGGGTATCCCATCCCTGCCAGGACCCCTGAGCGGGACGGCGAGCCGAACCGCCCTCTCCATAAGACAGCTCACGCGTTTTATTCCTGTCGAGTGATGACGAGAGCACATCCTCTGTATTGCTTCTCGTGTGGAGCAAACACCTCTCTCGACATGCGATCAAGCTACAGTCCTGCGCTCGGATGCTGCGATGTGGATCGCAATGGCTCCAAGGTCACCCATACCAGCAGCTGGAGGCGATGACTCGGATCGAGTCAAGACTAGCCCAAAGATACCGCCCAGCATGTGAGTGTTTCACCTCCCAGGGACGGGCGGCGCGCAGATAACGAGGAGAGAGAAAAAATTTCCATTGCACCTCCAAATTTGGCTGATGAGGTATAGGACGTGGCGCTTGACTTCGCGAGCGCCTACTATGGCACGCATGGCTGTCTTCCTCCTGATGGCCTGCCTGCTCGCCCCAGTCCTGGCCTATACGCCCCTTTCAGACGACAGCCTCCGCCACATTCCCTCCGCGGGCGCCGACTTTGACATACACAACGTCGCAGGGCTGCTTGCGCCCATCCTCATCCCTCGCGTGCCCGATACCCCCGGGTCAGAGAAGGTTCAGGAACACTTCGTGAACTTCTTCGCGACGCACCTCCCCTCGTGGACCATCCTGCTCCACAACACGACCTCCAAGACGCCCGCGACGGGCGATAAGATGGTCAACTTCCGCAACATCATCCTCCGGCGCGACCCTCCGTGGGCCAGCGTCGGCGACGTCTCGCGCCTCACGCTCGCCGCGCACTACGACACCCTATACAGGCCCGAGAACTTCATCGGGGCGACCGACTCCGCGGCGCCGTGCGCCATGCTGCTCCACGTGGCGCGCAGCGTGGACGAGGCGCTGACGGGCCGGTGGGCGGCGATGGAGGCGGCGGGCGAGGCGGACGGGCTGGGCGAGGAGAAGGGCGTGCAGATCCTGCTGCTGGATGGCGAGGAGGCGTGGGTGTCGTGGACGGACACGGACAGCACGTACGGGTCGAGGGCGCTCGCCGAGGACTGGGAGGCCGAGGTGCACCCGGCCATGTCGACGTTCAAGAACCACCTCGAGGCCATCAGCCTGTTCGTGTTGCTGGACCTGCTGGGCGCGCCGAACCCCAGGATCCCGTCGTATTTCCCGACGACGCATTGGGCGTATCGGCACCTGGCGACCATCGAGGAGCGGATGCGGAAGCTGAGGCTGCTCGAGTCGACGCCACAGGGACGCTTCTTTCCCGAGGCGGACAAGGGCGATTCGCAGTTTCATCGGGGGTTCATCTCCGATGATCATGTACCGTTCATGAAGCGAGGTGTCGACGTCTTGCATATCATACCAACGCCATTTCCTTGGTTCTGGCACGAGATGGAAGACGATGCGGAACATCTGGATGATCCGACGATGCAGGACTGGTCGAAGCTCATCACGGCTTTCGTGGCGGAGTGGATGGACCTCGAAGGACACATGCCCGCGATGGATAAGAAGCCCGCAGCAGATCCATACGAGAAGACGGAGCTCTAGTAGCACCATCCGCGCTGCCAATAAACATCTAAATTCGCAAGAAGACCCTCGCAGGGTGTATTCAAGTTGTATCAAGGTCGTGTGTGAGAATCTTGACTCAATGTTTCACAAAACTTCTTGTACGAACACCGTCACCGGCACGGCGGTTCGCCACGTGGTTTACCATGCAGTGAGTTTGTTTGCCTCTTTGATGGTTACGTACGGCGGGGTTCTGCGCAATCTCATGGCCTCGTGCTGCAACAACTTCCAAGCATCCAATGGCAGATCTGGACTTCATGAGGCTAGAGATGTTGGAAGGCCACCCGGCCGACAGAAGAATTGCCAATCCGAGAGCGTTGGCCACAGCAATGGCGGTGCAAGATCAAAACTCCAATGAGACGTTGTCGCAAATGAAGGAATGGAGCATGCCAGATTGCTCGTTTTGTGCAGCACTACTCGAGGCCGTTGACTTCTGTCATAGATCGTCCTCAAACGGAGAAGGAGAGGAATCACGGGAGCTGGGCTCCTACTCCGACATTGTCGAAAGGGCCGATTGTACAGCACACAAAGCTTTCCTCGCCTTTGACCGATCAGTCGATTTTTCAGCACGCACCGAGACCGTCACGCTTTATATACGTCACAAAATTCGTCAAATGATTTTCAATCCCCCAAGCCTATCGCACGCTCCTATCCTTCGCATTGAGCCACGGGCCGAGAGGGCCCGGGGACGGGGCCTCGCCCGGCTCGTGGATCGTGATTTCGTGGACATGAGCTTTCGTGGAAAGCTGTATCAGGCACTGTGACCATCATCATGGACCTGAATGCCACCCGGAAGACCGGCGGATCAGCTTCCGCCCTGCTTGGGTCGTCGACCTCAAACGGTCATGTCTGGTTCCAACTCCGCTGACCGCACGCTATGTCACTCTCAGTTACGTCTGGGGGCAGGTGGACATGCCCAAGACTACGAAAGGCAATCTCTTGTCTCACCAGGAACCCGGTGCGTTCTGTGGTGCTCCAGCTGCCAACTCTTCCTCGTACATACCAAGGAGGATCAGGAATGCCATGTCTCTGGTTATGCGTCTCGGCGAGCTCTATCTCTGGGTCGACGCTCTTTGCATCGCACAAGACGACCAGGAGAGTTTAGCGGACCATATCGGCAACCTGTCCTCTATATACCGGGGAGCGACCTTCACTATCGTCGCGGCGGACGCTACAAATGCCGACTGCGAATTAATTGGTCTGGACGGTATTAGCAGCCCGCGAAAGCTCCCCCGTCGATTGAGGTTAAGCGACAGTACATGCATTACCTGGCCTTGCCGAGTCAATTCCCATCGTTCTCCTTGGATCTCGGCGTGGGTGGACGTTCCAAGAAAAGCTCTTCTCTCCACGCAAATTGGTATTCGTCAAGTCCTCTGTTCATTGGATCTGTCCCTCAGGCTTACAATCTGAGGATCTTTTCGACGCCTGGGACGCTCAACTCCTGTCATGCTGGATGCCTCCTGATATGATACATACTGCCCTCATGACCGGCCAAGACTTCGCATATCCCAGCATGAACAATTTCATGACCCTCATCTATGACTATACCTCACGGAGCTTGACTTACGAAGACGATCTCATGGCTGCCACCACAAGCACATTCAACTATTTATATCCAGCGTATCCGGCCGGTTTCATATGGGGTCTGCCTACAAATTTCCTGGATGCCGCTCTGGTGTGGCGCCATCCAGGGCACCATGCGAGCTCAAAGCCTCGGACAAGAAGGATCAGTACCTACCATGAGACTGTATGGAAGGAGACCAAATGTAGCTCATTCTCGTCGCAGACTATACCGATGCTGGATTGGTTCATGCGCACATCCGTGGACTCACATCCCATCGGGCTCGAACGTCAAAATGAGTGGTATGATTTTAAACGAAGATACGATGGCGAAAGGAGTCGCCTTCCGGTGGGTTGGCAGTATCACGACGTGACCACGAGCCCGGACGCGACTGTACAGCGGGGGGTCAGTAGTGGCGCCACCGATGGAAAATATCCGCCGATATTCCCATCCTCCCACTTTTACACGCACGATTGCGTGCAAGGGGTCGAGTTCTTACACCCAGTTCCTATTGGAGCTGCCCAAAGCACTTCGTTCCAAGAGGTGATGAAGTTGGACAAGTTTCTGTGTTCGAAAGCTCACAGGGTGCACTTATGGCTCGGGCCTTACTGCTTATTCCGCATGGAATCGCCTTGCATTGAGTACTACCCTTACTACATCCTCAATCCTGCAGGCTCCGCCATTGGCGGTCTTGCGATTGATGACGCCGAAGAAATCACACGGGTCCAGTCGTACCATAACAGCGAGTTAGAGAGGAATATCAACGAGCCAGGATACCCGTTGGATGTCGTTGCTGACTCACGGAGTTTGGAACATCGAGAACTGGCTGATCATCTGGAAAGTGACTTTTATACCCATTACAATATCTTATGGCTGGTGTGGGATGATGGGATTGGATATCGTCGAGGCGTTGGACGCATCCTCAGAACTGCATGGGAAGAGCTCGAGCTGGAGGAGATCGATCTGGTGATGGGCTAGGTGTAACATCCGGTTATTGGCGGTCGTTACTACACTCAACGCGAGCAGCAACACCTTCGAAACTCATCTGAATGACCATTTCCTTGCTTGTCAACTTTTGGGTTTTCTTTTTTTCCTTCTTTTTTCCTCCATCAAATTGGACCCGCTCAGGAGGCTCTAACCTTTTTACTCTTGTCTTTTCTTTTGAGCAAGAATGACAGGCCTTGTAAATGACGCATGGATCGAGGCTTCTAGGTCCTCTGCAGACGAGTTTCTCCATTGAGTCGTGAAGAAACACCTGGGATTCCATTGGTCGACTCTGCGTTGTGACAATATGACGTCCTCTTCATCGAAAGCAGTCGTCTACAAGGCCGATACACTGTATCTGTCTCTCCGTTTTGGAGATATATTCTCGGAGAAGTGGCCGGTGGAGAGCCCATATGCCGCATTGGAACTCAGTATCTTCTCAGAAAAGACATCAAGTACAGTATTGGCAGAGACAACAAAGATATGATAATGGCGAGTCGTTCGATCACGGGGCCACATTACACCTTCGTGGGCATCAGCTTTGGCCCATTTACAGAGGCCCGGACTAGAGTTTTCATCAGATAACTGTCCAATACACGATTCTCGAATTAGTGTGACGAGCAGCGGTAAGATGAGAACTCAACAGACAGCGCTCTAGTCCAGGGACACGCTTCATCAACCACCGGCAGTGGTATGAAGCGTCCCCCACGGGCCCGTCGCCCTCCCTGGCCTGACGTCTTAGGTCCTGGATCTGCAACGCCGTCAATATCATCAATCACAGCAAGCGACACCGCTCAAAACTGGCGTTGATCACTCAGCTGAATGCTACTTGGGCACCGCCGCGCCGCTTCAAGATTTACCTACGTAGTTCGTTTGAATGCCCAGGTGGCTGAGATTTGAGGTTATACGGATGTACTCAGGTATCTATGTACAGGCAGCCATCCAAGCAATTTGAGCCACCCAGGTTCGGCTCTCGCAATTCTTACACACCTAGGCACATTGAAGAGCCGAAGCTAAGCCGGGTCTTACCAGCTAATACTAATTTATCTAAACTTTCTCTTCCCTGTGATTGGGATCTCATTCCTCATTTAGCAACCGCGAAGCGCAGTTATTACTTTCACACACATTCCTACTCCGTTCGGGAGCATGGCGAAGAACATACGGGCGTGGATCATAGGTATCAATATGACGCCACGAGCTTTTCGCGGCCTTGATCAAGGCTTGAACCACGTAACATGCTGGCGCCGTCACGAAGCCAGCGGGCTGGTACAACATCAAGCAGGCAGTGGGGCTGCGTCCGAGGCTGGGTCTCAGCAATGGCTTGGGAGCCGTGGAAATAATGTAATAATACACGTTCAACGAACCCTTCAGAGTGATCGTTGTAGCAGCGAGGTACAGTGGCACAATCTTGAGTGCCGCAGGCGCTCCCGCTCTTAAAAGTTTTGCGAAATAAGGTCGTCTTTCACCTGCTGAGTCAGCTGTAAACGATACCTACTCTAATTAGACAGTGCTTTAGAGGCATCGGCTTTAGTAGTTGAGGTGCTCTTGTCTCTTATGTCGGTGCTTAGAAGCAGATCAAGCTGGATCACGCGCATATACAAATCCCAAATTGCATGTTCCCAAGATCCACAAGTGAGGAGAACTCCCGGCAATTTTGGCAATTCGGTAGATATAATGAAGAGAAATAAGCAAAACAAGTACTTACATGTATCTAGCATGGGCACCCAAAATGGTACTTGACGAGGCTACGCCTAGCCGGACCTAGGCACCCAAGTATGATATCATCAAGCCTCCTCCAATTCGACCGCAACCACCCTGGTCCGCAACACCACAGACACAGTTCTCCTTTGCTCACAACAACCACATGCATGCGATCCGAGGCCCTCAGAGACTCGTTCTTTTGAGACGCCCGAACAAGCGTGTAAATTCCGCACCACTGTCGCCCATCCCATCGCACCGTTTCTTGCACGGCACCCCGAGCTCCTTTGGCCGACGCACCAAGATGTCTTGGATGGACAGCTGGTCCCGCCCTTCGAAACACCAAGCCACTCCTGCGCCGTTCTACCTCATACCCGGTAGCGAGGACACGCCGTACTGTCACTCATGTGGGCGGGTCATCAGCTCACGACGGGCGCCTGCTGCTACGACAGACGGCAAGACCCCCGTCAAGTATTGTTCTAGCCGGTGCCGGAGTCACAAGCCCGGGAAGGTAGACCGCGAGATTGAGAAGGGCTTTGTGGGATTCTTGGACGGAGAGATCGCGCAGTCTGGCGACGGCACGGTGAGCAATGGTGCCCCAAAGAAAGGCTCGAGGAAGGGGACCGGCAAGAAGACCAAAGGCGACGCGAGGATAATGGTATCCTGCGACGAGGTAGAGAGGCACATGTTCGACCGGCAAGATGAGGTCTCGGCACCTGGTACAGAAGATGGTCACACGGACGGCAGCACGAACGACCCGGAGATCCCACACGGTCCCGAGCCGTCCACCGACCGTGACCTCTCACTAGGGACGCTGGAAGACCCAGCTTCTCCCTCTGCGCCGCCAGTGGATTACGATGTCCTCGCGCGCCTGTCTATACGCAGTGGCACGCGCATCCGGCCATCCCAGGACGTGTCGGAGGTCAACGGGAGCGTGGGCGGGGAGAAGGGCCGGGCTGAACGGATTGAGGAGACAGATGAGATGCTAGAGAAGCGGCGTGATGGGCTGAGAAGGGCGAAGCAGAGGGAGATGGTGAGGTGTGCTGCCAGGAGAGGTGTCGTGTTTGGCTTTGTGGTTGGCGGCGACGAGGAGGAGCGGGGCGAGAAGAGGAAGTGCGAGGCTGTCATGCTGGGCAAGGTTGTGGAGCCGAGTTTTGCAAAAGGGGATTGGAGTGTTAGGTGGAGAGAGTGACTCAAACGAGGCGAATTGGTTTCCGGGGATGCCCCAAGGGCCAGAGACATGACAAGATATCGAGACACTTGGACGCTGAGATACGTCGCCGTGAGATCTCGGAACTCTCGATGATCAGAATGATGTTTGGAGAAGGGGTGTTTGATACACTGTGCTGGTCCTCACGCAGCACGAATGTCAGAGAACTGTTGGCTGACGCGACTCCGGGACTCCCAGAGCCCAGACGGTACACACGCTGTCAATGATTACGGTCTCCTTTGCCCTTGGCTAATCCCCTGGACAGTTCTCAGCTCTTCTTGCCACCAGATGAGCTAGACGACGAGCTGAACATTGTCGCCGCCTTGTCCCATAAAGTCTCTTGTCCCTTTGCCTGCCTGGCTTTCCTCTCCGCCTCCTGCTCCTTCCAGAGGTCCTGTATCTTGGCGACCATCTCGGCCTTTGCCCTCGTCTCGGCCTCTATGGCAGCCTCTTCTGCGTTGCGCTCCTTCTCGTCGAGCTTCTCCAGCTTGTTCTGGACTCTCTTCTTCGCACCTTCGCTCAGCTTCGAGGCGGCGTCCTCTGCAGCGGCATCTGCCACCTGTTTGGGAATCACGGGCTCGAATTTTGGTATCGGCTTGCCTTCCTTGCGTGCTGTTTCTATCGCGGCCTCCTGTTCGCGCATCTGGTGGTAGAGCTTGTCGGCGTGCAACTGGATCCTCTCTTCTACTTCGCGCGAGCCATCGACGCTGCTTAGATAACCCAGGGCTCTGAGTAGTCGCTGTTCATAGGGCACTGCTTAGCTTTCAACCGACCCAGTCCACGTCGCAGGAGCACCCCCAGACCCGATTGGCACGTACCGATTGCATGTTGTAGCAACTCTCAAACTTCCGCACCTCGTCCCTGCACATGGTCATGCGTGCGTACAACGACCCGCCCCTCATGCAGTTGCTCCACTCCATCTGCTCCTCGGCACAGTTCTCCAGCGCGGCACCCCCGATGGCCGCCTTGCGGCCCTTGTACGCCTCGAGCACGTCGCGCAGCTTCTCCTCGTCGGACTTGGTCTCGTTCTCGACGTCGGACAGCGGGCGATACGTCTTCCACAGGTGGGCGTACCGGCCGTCCTGGTAGAGGGACTGTCGCGGTACCGCGTTCTTCTCGGCGGCCGCCTCCGCGGCGCCGCTGCCTTCTTGTTGCCGCTGCGGGTTGGCAGCAGCTTCGGCCGCCCTGGCCTGCTCCGCGTCCGCGGCTGCTACCGCTGCTTCGGCGGCATCGTGGCTGGGGGACGACTTCTTGTCGCCGTACGCGACGGGCGACTCCCTCTCGAGGAACTCGCGGACCTTGGGGTCGAGTTTTGCCAGGGGCTCGTCGCTCCTCTTGCCGAACCAGCCATCGAAAACGCCCATTGCGATGGCTAGCCGTTGGAAGGGTGGTTGAGACACATGACCTGCTGGGTTGAGGTTGGCCCGAGTTTTGTCGGCTCGGTGTCGGCGGCGCGCTCGGCAAAGGATGCCAAGCGTTCCAAGGTTCGAAGTTGATCTAAACCTGCCAGGGTCACGTAAGCAAGTCACGTGCCTGTGACACAGTGGTCCGACATCGAACTACAGTTACCTAGGTACCTAGGTAGCCTTTGCCAGAAAGCAATCAACTCCTACTAGTATGTGTCGAACACCATTCAGCCTTGGCATACACATATGCTTTCAGGCCACGTCGGCCAGCTGCTATACGCAAAAACATCACTGATGCTGGCACGTGCCGAGCCTGACACGTTTTTGTTTACTTGGTGCTGGGTCCCACGGACGGTCGGACCAGAGTGCCCCAGCGGCCCAGCCCAATCTTGATGATGCTACAATCTCCGAGGCTTGCCTGCTGCCATATCCCTTCAGAGCCTTGATTAGCTCGATTAGCTCTGGATTCACATCCTGAACTCAGATGTTGGTCAGGAAATGAGACCTTGTCCACGGCAAGAGCACGATCTCATCGTTTCACACCAGCCCCCTGATCAAACCAGACATACCTAGATAGTTTAGGACAATGCTGGAGATAATTCATTGTCTCTAAGTGCACTGCGTGACTGTCGTCCGCGTGTACTTTGTCGATAGTGATGCAGTCGTGGGCCGCATGTGTATTCTTCTAGTTCCAGTGGGTGTGTCGCCAAGCGCTGGGTAGAAGTCCCAGCACTGCGCCGCCGGCGCAAGTAGGCTCCGGCGGGCTATATTTCTTAGCTACTCATTGCTGTCTGTGGCACCCGGTTGTGTCTCGTTCCGAGTCGACTTAGGCCTTGGCTTTGTTGCTTCTTCAACTGGTGGCAACGATGATGTATACATTTGTTGCGCAAAAGACGATCGTCCAATGCAGCTGCATTGGACTAGCCCATATCTCGTCACAACATTTTTGCACGTTTTGCAGCAACACTGCAGATTATGTAGAGCGCATTGATCGAGTTGTTACATGTTTTTGAAGTAATGCCCAGAGTCAAGGCTACCTAGGTAACTCCAGAGAATCTAAGAATCGCCGTGTCCTGCCGACTTATATCTCCTACAAAACACCGATGAAAAGTCCCCCAAGCACACTAGTAGCTAGCTGTTTAGCCCTCCAGCCCTGTCTTCGGGCTTCGTCGCCACTACACGTCGCTTCCAAGGTTCCAGAGTACGCTCCCGATTCACATCTTTTGCATGAATCTTCCCATCGAAAGCGATGAGCATCCTCGGAGACGCGTAGTAGAGTATCAGAATAGGGTATAATGGCAATCTTATAACGTCAAGACAAAAGAGTTACAAGGTATTGGCCACAAAAGACATTGGAAGATGGCATCTGGGACATCACGGCCAGTGCCCCAGAATATGCCGTCTGACCACCCTCAGGGCCACGACGTCTTTGGAGTGTGACACTCTGGTCAAAACTTGATCGCCGGATTAGGCGGGGTTATATAATCTCCGCAGGTCTCAAAGTATGACAACACATAAGATAAGCGGCGCCCCCAAAAGCCTTGGATGGTGTCTGCAAGATGTTGGGCGCCGAGCTGCAACTTCTCGTCACAGTGCTTGACGGCAATGCACTCTCGTCTCAGCTGCACCAACCACGGAATTGCCGAGACACTACCTAGGTAGCCTCGAGCCAATTGGGCACTCTTGAGGACTTTCAAGCCCTATCTATGACAGCCATGGATAGACCGCATCAGACCAAGCCCAAATGCAATCACAGCCCTGGAGTCAAAAAAAAATCATCGACGTCGATGATCGAGGTAAGGCGGAGGCCGGCTTCTGCTCGCAAGATACCGATCGCCAGACTTTGGTATCATTAAGACCAGTACTCCTGAGTTTCATGTCTCTCTGATTGACACAGAAAGATGAATATGAGAGAAGAGAAGAAGGAAGCAAGATGAAAATGAGAACCTCGAGGAGTGTCATAGTAATTAGGTATGAGAATTGATGAGTTGGCTACATAATGTTGCAAAAGACTCTGCCCAGCAAGATTTGACAAGATGCGGGCATTGGCCACGAGCACCTCTCGGGAAACTTTTTCCAGGACAGTGGATGATATTCTGATCGGGTTGATACTACCTTGAGATAATATTGTGTATTTGGTGTCTGACTAGAAAAATATTTGTTCATGTAAACAAATCGCTGTGTAAACGTGGCGATCGACTTGAGTCCCTGAAGTCACTCCAGGGCTGTCCCGTGCCGCTTGCGTGCTGGCTGATGAAAGATGCGATAATGACTGATGACATAAATTGCCTTCACTCACCTGCTCCGTACCTAGTCC
This sequence comes from Dendrostoma leiphaemia, assembly GCA_026120015.1. NCBI lineage: Eukaryota > Fungi > Ascomycota > Sordariomycetes > Diaporthales > Erythrogloeaceae > Dendrostoma > Dendrostoma leiphaemia. The sequence goes on from JALRMF010000054.1 coordinate 128,009, forward strand.
CCGGAATGTCCGCCCTGAATGAAATGATTGTCGAAGTTTAGTGAAACATCCCTTCCGCTCTGTCACATTCTCTGACTTGGAAAAAACGCTTCGATTTAATCTTCCCTAGCAATACGACGCAAGTCCAATCTGCTCAGGTCACACGTAATACGAATCCGCAGATGATGCGCGTCTTCCAGGGCGCTCCGGAGGAATGCGACCACCACTTGACGCAAAAGAGTCATGAAAGTGGGTGTTATGGACCATTTCTTCCTTGTTGAGAACGGGAGATGGAGCTGAGACCACACGATAGTATTCGAGACCATCATGGTCCTGGTCAGGATTGGCAGTCCAGTATGCCATAGCCTTCAACAGGTGGTAGAGGCCAGCTGCACCCATCGCGCCCGTGACGGGACCAGCAAAGTAGACCCAAAGGTATCCGGGAAATGCTCTCTCAATGACAGCCGGGCCAAGTGTGCGAGCTGGGTTTACTGAAGTCCCTGTATATTTGATTCCTGATCTCTCAGTCAGCGGCAGAATCTGGGACAGTGTGTGTGGGCTCTGAAGGATGTTGAATACCGATGAGATGGTCAATGAACAGAGTCAAGCCGATGGCTAGAGGGGCCATGAAAGTAGCTCGATTCTTGACCACGGCAAGCATTATAATGGTCATGATGAGCTCGCCCGTAAGCATCGTTTCGATAAAGAATCCTCGACCGACGCTCGTATTGTCAGAAAGCGTGTTGGAAACTGAGAGGTCGTTTGGAAAGCCGCCTTGCACCAGGCCAGCTGCGGCGATGCCACCAAGAATCTGCATCGGGATTACACACAGCATGCGAACCCAGTTGAAGGCCCCTGCGATCCACAGGCCCAAGGTGACCTGAAGCAAAGAAGAGTCAGAGGGTTTGTTGTTGGAGATTCGAAGCAGAAGGGGGAGAGGCTCACGGCAGGGTTGAACATTCCACCGCTGACACGATAGAAGATCCATACATTGACAGCCAAGCTGAGGCCAAAGGCCCAGGATATGAATAGGATTTGAAGCAGGCTCGGTCCGGATGAATTCGCCGCAGACAGATTGTCCTGGCTCTCGCTCGCAACTTGGGCAGCCGCAAACGCAAAGAACAGAAACATCGTCGTGCCGATGAACTCCGCAATGGCTAAGTAGTTTGGGAGTTGTCAATGACGTGAGCCGCCAAGAAAAGCCCGATCCGAGATTGAACTGAGGGGTTGGCTTCATGCTGAAGGCAGTCAAAACGAGGAAGAAGTTCAACGAAAAGAGACACACCGGCAATAGTGTGGCCACGAACTCCATCCGGCCACCTCCCAAAGAAGTTGTTGGTCGGACCCTGAGAGCTTGTACTACCTTTTCGCTGTAAGCCCGAGTCATCCCTCATGTGTTGACCGAGACCTAGTGGCTCGTGTCCCTTTGACGCTGGCTCATCATGAGGCTTTCTTGTGTGCGCTTTAGGGAGGAAACTCAGGGGTTTCATGATGAAGATGCTCAATATGGACCACCGTCTGTGTTGAGAAGAATAACTTAAGATATGTAGCGTCTGAATTTGAATAATTGTGGTCGATGCTGGTTGATACAAACATTCCCACTCGGGTATTACTTGGGGAACGAGCTGACTTTATAGCAAAGTCGCTGCCTCATTCAGAAAGTGCCGATGTCCACTCTTGCTCCATGAAGACCTCATCATCATCAAGGAAAAACTACAGATTCCTGCTGCCGAGCTAGAGATGCAGGCCGACCTTGGCCGGATGCTAGTCCCGCAAACGTGATACCTTCATTGTTCAACGCTACCGACGTGATGTGTGGTTGAATCAGACATTGTGGCGAGGTTGGCAGATATGCAAAACGAGCCATAGGGTGGCAAGGTCGCCTTAGTCTGGAGGCATCACGAAAAGAGGCTGTCAAGGGATTTGGAGGCTTCGAAGTTTAATCCGTGCCGCGCGTGCGGCCCTCAATGCCTTCCTCCAGTGGCGCGAAATTTCATTTGACAGGCGGGACGACGGAAAGCTTCTCGGCTGGACCCTTGCGGCCAAGCAGCCTTGCAGTTGCAAATCCTGGATGGTTGTAAGTCGCAGATCAGCCAAGCCCTGCCCAGGTGAGGTGACCAGCCTTTCCCGTTTGCGGTTGGGATGGCAGGTGCCAGGAGACATTGTCAGTTGGGATGATTTGAAGGCCACCGGGGCACATGTGCTGCTGTTTCACCATTCCCAATTCGTGGTTCAGATCTCGCGAACGGCATGCGGAGGTGGGGACTCGAGCCAAAGACCGGGAAAGCAGGTCTCAAGGATACTACTCATGTGTCTCGATATATCCATTATTATCAGCCTTCCTATATTGGAGGCGCGCGCTGTGATGTATGTGAAGCGATGTCTACCTGGGTACTCAATGTGACAACTAGGTCATGAACAGAGCGAATCCAGACGGATGCTGCGTCATATTGCAAATGATGCCTCAACGGTGCGATTCCAAAACACTTTACCTACTCGAGCCCAGGTGCCCAGATAAGTATCGCGAACTTTATTTCATATGGCGCAGACCGGGGTGCCCAAGGTGGACCACAGGAGTACGGCAGCTGCTGGAAATGTTCAGGCTCAGAGCATTGAGGCTTGGAACCCCATTACAATGATTACATCACAGACGTACGCATCCTCAGGTTCAGGCCACACACATTCTGAATTGTATTCCGTGTCGACTCTACATATGCGTGGACCGGAATCGAACTAGTTTCATGTCTATCTTGACGACTGTCTCTGCAATAGCCTCACGACCCCACGCGGGATAACTCGGTAGTTCGAACGGTTTCCTCGTCGAGGCCGACACGGAGAGACTTGTAACACCGGCTTTCTCCTTCTTGCTCTGGGTCTATGGAAGCAGCCAACCAAATGAATGCGGCGGCAACTGTGGGAGCCTCCTGAGGGACAAGAAGCAATGTGTCAATCAACCAGTCGGGCGAATAGCCTGCCTCCTATCCCGGCCCCCAGAAAGTATAGCATCAGAAGCCAAGTCAGAATGGCCATGGACTCACTGAGTATCATTTCTTCTTACTAGTCCAAATCAATGGTCACATATTTCCAAGGTAAATTTGTCTGGGCATTTTGTTCGAACCTGGAAGTTGTTACTGTTCCAGCGGATCAATGATATCATCCTCCAGGCTTGCCTGAGTCGACTGGGGCATACCAAGTAACTAGGGTGATCATGCAATGAGCGTGAAGCTGGCGACAATGTTGTGCGTAAAACGTCTTGCTCTCTTCATCGGCGCAGACAAGTCTACCTAGATATCCAGACACTTTCTAGGTTTTGTGTAAGAATCGATGGACCTTACCTCTAGCCACATTGAAGAACATACACTGAAACGTCAACCGACTAGTTGCTGGGAAACTTTAATAACCCACAGAGTAAGAGCCTGGTAAACTCATCGTGGAGTTGTAAGCTTACGCTTCCTCAAAAAGCCACACTACCACATGCTACATGGCAGTTCTGGGGCAGGTGGGGAATCCGGCCATCTGTGATGCATTTGCTGGAGGCAGAGGCACAAAGTTGCCATTCATATCTGGATCGTCAGCTGGACATTGCCCCAAAGTCCAGCATACGACCGAGAAGAGCATCACAATTCAGTTCATATGTTGCTCCGGAAAAGGATTGTGCAGCTCAGCCATGATCCTCGGATTGTAGACCAAGGCCTCTTTTCTCTGCCATGGAAACTTTAACTCGAAGACAGCCCTAAAATGTCGTCAAGACTGCACGAATCAGCATCGAAGCAGGTTTCAGGTCAACGATGAAGGCCTGGAAACAAGCTTTGCGCGTCTCCTTCGGCGAGCAGGGCCTGCCTCACTGCCTCAGACGAAGGGAAGGGCGCAGCTGGTGGTGAGGTCACTCTGCATTCACTTCATGGTTGGGCCTACCTGTCTCATGCATGGGCAGACATCTTGGGTGTTCTTCTGAGAGTGGTGCTAGACAAGGCCGATTCTCTTCAGAATTCCACCTGATATCCACCGAGCTGAAGCGTCGTGAAAGAACGCCTCCGGTTTCTTCCGAAGCGCACTGGTGGGCAGCCGCATCTACCGAACCGCTGAGACCCTGAGGGATTGACTTTCTTTCAAGTGAGCTTTGCGGGGAGTGTTGTGGAAATCGCCAAGGAATGAACAAAATAGCCCGGTACAAGGTGCGCTCTCGTCTGAGGGCTCGGTCTCGATGTGCATGTGGGACATGCACAGAAGGCGGGTTGCCGTGTTGTGCCATTTGCAAATGCTCAGGTGCCTTCCAGAGAACCGTGGCCTTCGTGTTTTGTTCGTCCTGGGACCCGCAAGCGTCACCTGCGTTCTGATGATCAATATCTGCTGTAGAGCCTAAGGACAGTCGGCGATAGCTGCAGTGATCTTGCGTCAAAGAAGCCACAAAATGGAACAGCCTAGTTCTGCATACAGACGTCTCGACTTGTAACCCAGTCATATATAAGATAGCATTAGCCTGCGCAGAAGGAGCACGCAGTCCTCGACTGGACAATCCACATCCCAAGTCTGTTGACTTCAATTAGTCCGTGGAGTGGCAGTGAATACGGCACGATGAGAGATGCTTGAGAGCCCTGAGAGTCCGAAAGCCGCTGGCTAGGGTTGGCTAGGGTGGAACCGCGGAAGCCGTGACAGCTTGCGCATCACATCATGGTCGGTCTAAGATACGCGTGACCGGCGATTTGTAAAAAGATTCGTTCCGCTTTGTGCAAGATTGACAGCTTCATAGCCACATCAGCTCTCTAGCTCAAACCACAGTCCCTTCTCGAGGGCTGTCTGTCCAGTAATAGCCGTCCCGTGGCTTGCGATACCGAGTCTCGTCGTCCCATAGGTTGCTCCTTGGGTAAGGCTCGGGTGAAGGGATTTGTTGGGTCTGTGAAATCGAGGCTTCGGAATACAGCGCCCTAGGGTGTTGATGAGCATGTGCGCGACAGTCGATTTAGGTTGACACCATGAGCAGGGAAACTGTTTCATTCGGTTCGATCGCACACCAAAATGTGGGAAGTGACGAGCTCCTTTCGAATTGCCTGGTCCCAAAGTTCATTCGACCAGCGCTGAGTGCCACGGGCTCTGTACACCTAGTCTGTCAGCTGTAGGGGCGTCAATGAAGTCAGACGTATCCAGTTCACAGTCAGAGGCCAAATGGAAACTGGGTTGAGAACATTTCTTTCATTGGCGGAGACCTCAAAACCGCCTTTCCTCGGCGGGATCACATGACCTTCGCGTGTTCGTTCGTCAGGAGGTCCCGGGTATGCCGAATCTGTTTTCATTCCAAACTGCACTAAGACAACTTCATGTCCTTTTTTCGCAGTTCGCCCTTGACCCGCCGCCCATCTCTTGTAAAAACCATCAAGCAAGCGACGCCAGAAATGCCACAGGAAATCCCAACCTTGTCGTTTCCCACTTTAGAACTTGGAGAACTTCTTGACGGCCTTGCCGGTGCGAGGCAGCACACGGAGAACGTTGAATCGGACCTAAGCCGTGTCAGCATCAATAAGTTCGCCCGCGACCTGCATGTGCAGGTCTACCAAATCCTGGCGGCAACCTACAGTCTTGGACAGAGGTCGGCACTGTCCGACGGTGACCTGGTCGCCTTCCTCAACACGGAAGGCAGGGGAGACGTGAGCGGCCACGTTCTTGTGTCGCTTCTCGTATCGGGAGTACTTGGGGATGAAGTGAAGGTACTCGCGGCGGATGATGATGGTACGGTGCATCTTGGTGGAAACGACGGTGCCGGTCAGGATACGGCCGCGGATGGAGACGAGACCGGTGAAGGGGCACTTCTTGTCTGTTGCAACGCCATAGTTAGTAGTCGAGTACCCTTAGGCTCCCCTCCCGGCATTGCTTGAACCAACTCCTGCGAGAGCGTGTCTCCTCGGACCCCACAAGGAGCTCTTTAAAAGCGCGCTCGCCAATTCGGGAAGCCTCAACGCAGCCTGGAAAACATGATTCATCGAGATCTTTCACGTACCGATGTACTGAGCCTCAATGGCGGTCTTGGGGGTACGGAAACCCAGACCAACATCCTTGTACCACCGGCGCTGTCCCAGCTCGTCAGCTTTCTTGAACTTCTTCCTCTTCTTTTACGATGTCGGGATCTTGTAAGAAACCACTCACGCCACCCTTGCCAGGACGCTTGGTCTTGCTCTTGGTGACCAGAGAGACGTGAGGCTGCTTCTGGAAAGCCCTCTCGGACTGGACGGTCAACTCGGTAGCCATGCTTGCGTTTGGTCTTGTCAGTCGCAAAGTAGGAACGATCGGTGCGGCTTCGCGATTTCTATCGAGAAATCGACTGTTAACTTCGTTGGGTTCGACTCGAGCGAAAATTCGGTGCTGGAATTCGACAAGACGGTGTTGGCGGCACTCACAAGTTGACCGAATGGCTGCTGGGCGATGGAGGTTCAGAAGGTCGAAAAGCAGAACCCACCTGCAAACGCAGAAAATCGGAGATCCCACAACAATTTCTGACTTGGTCCGAGCGTCCTGGATGCCACACTGCGCTAGCCGTTTCAGTGAGCTCAGCAGCCACACTTTGTGGCGCAGTCAGAACTCCCAGGAAATGGAGCATTGACCATGTCAATGATGCAGCCCCTGCAAGACCCGCACCACTTGTGCAGACCCCACCTTGTCACCACCCCCCTGCTCTGGTCTGGGCTGGCAGTCTGGCAGTCTGGCAAACGCGCTATGAGACTCCAAATGTTTACTCTGACGACCCGGCAACCCAAACCCAAACAAAGATCGATTCCTGCAAGCAACCAAGGCAACCTACAACAACACGGCCATGACCACATGGGATTGTTTGGTGGCTCAACGTGTCGCTGATTTAAACTACTAATTACCACAAAGATGCCTGGCGACATCACTCTACCAACAATGCGCCGCACGCGCAAGTCAACAAGTGCCGTGGACAAAGACAATGCCACCGTGGATCTCGGCGCCGGTCCCACGCTCGCCGAGAACAGGAAGAGGGCCAAGTCGCGCAGCAAGAGCATAGGTCCTGGGGGTTTGGATGCTCTGAAGGCAGGTTCAGGGAACCGTCGCGTGGTACCGTCACTTTATACTTGCTCCAGTGTTAACAGTCCCTGACGCGATAACAGTCACTGGCGGGTCCCTCTCGGCCACCACCGCGATCCATTCTCAAGCCGACAATGCCTCTGCCGGAGATTCCGTCGTTCAAGTCCAAAGTTTCAAAGAGAGCCAGTGTCTCAGGCTCTGAAAACCTACCAAGCCCCTTCAATGACGACAGCGGCGGCTCATCCGGCACCAAGGTCGCGCTGCGGACCGAGGAGGAACAACAGGCCGCGGCACGAGAACGGGAAGAGCGCGAGAGAGCAGCACTAGAGAAGGAGATCAAAGACAGGAGGGAGGCGCGCCGCAAGTCTCTTGCCAACCGTCGAGTGTCATTTGCGGCAGAGGCCACCCTCCACACCTTCCACGAGGTCGAATATATGCAAGACTCAACCACATCTACGGATTCCACGCGCCGGGCGTCTGCTGCTGCTGCTTCTCTTACACAATCGCCAGCCACAGCTGAGGCAGAGCAGGGGGAAGAAGATGCTTTCCAAAAACCCTCCACGCCACCCGAGCAGTTCGAAGAGACCGTTGCCGGATCCCCAGAGGATCAGCGGCGCCTGCATCAAAAGAACCGGAGGAGAAGTTCTGGAGTGGTTCCCGAGAGCAATTCCATGTACCAAGGGGACGATACCATGGCATCTACTGTCTATGACTCGGACTCGGACGAAGGTGACGATGTTGCGGAGGTACAGACCGAGGCATCCGACTCTGATAGCGACTCCGACAATGACGGGACCATGGTCACTGTAGAGGCAGAGGAGATGACGTCTGCGTCCCTAGCCTCTACTAGATACGGCGCCGATGAGGCCGAAACAACCTCGAGTCTGGATGGAGTTCTAAGAGAGGCCGCTCGGCGGGCCGCCAACCAGGCTCGAGAACCAGACGAGGACGAAGAGGTCATCCCGGGCTTCATGGGCTGGGGCAAGAATGCGAGACAACGACAGCAGCAGCAAGAAATCGCGGCGCGCGAGGAACCTGCGTCTGAGCCCAGTTTACCCTCATCAAGTCCTGTCAAGTCCAGCCCTCTGAAGGAGGTGGTCGATGACACAGACGTCGGCATGGACATGGACATGACAAATGTTGTCGGTGGAATCCTGAACACACGCGTGCCATCTTCAACCCCGGAGGACATGTCAATGGACGTGACGAACGCTTTCGGTGGCATTCTGCCGCAGCAGTCGAATGACCGTAATGAGCAACTGGAAGATGACGAGTCCGTCCAGGAGGAGCAGACAATGGAGCTCACCACTGCAGTCGGCTCCATTCAACGAGAAGCGCCCTCTGACGGCGACACAGATCATCAAAGCGACGAGGAGATGTCTATGGAGATGACCACAGTGATGGGCAAAGTACTGGCTGCTAAGAACAAGCAATTGCAAGACTCTCTCCAACACAGCTCCTCGCCAGTCAAGGACGCAGTAAATGATGACCCACCGATGCATAGGACGATGGACCCGGTGGGCTTGGAGCGTATGTCCCCAGTCAGCGACGCCATTGATGAACATCCTGCGGACGGCGATGACACCATGGGAATGGACATCACGACAGCTGTCGGTGGCATCATCCAATCTCAGCCAACGCCTCAGGATAGGACAGCAGCCAAACAGCTCATGGAGCGGGAAGCTGATCAGCCTGAGGCAACAGCTATCGCCGACAAGACATCGAACAAGTCGTCAAGAGAGTCAATGTCAAGAGCCACAAAAGATCCAGAGGTTTCGCTGGAGTTGGCTGCGTTTCAGGGGAAAGGCCTCCGTCGAAGCAGTGCACTTCTATTTTCAGCAGCGCCGAAGTCACCCTTGAAGAACGCCAGCACCACGCCTCTTTCCGTACGGAAGACGCGCTCTCATGGTCCAGCCTCGCCATCTCGCAGCCCAGCGCGGAGTCTGAGTCGCACTCCCTCTCCAGAGAGAAGAGTTTTGCCTTCTCGAGGTGCATCCCCAGGAGGCAAGGGGACGCCGGGCTCTTCAAGGTCGTCCAGATCGTCTACCAAACTGTCAGCCAGCCTCTTCCAACAGGACTCAACGCTGCCACTCGTGGTATTGACCCCCCAAAGACCAAGGCTTTCAGGCGTTGGAATCGATAAGAATGGGATTGGCTCTCCTCGAGTCACTGAGATCATGGATCGACGCGTCTCCATCGGCGACAGTGCTGCTTCCTTCAGCCCTATACCAATCACCGGTCAACGGAAGACGGTTGCTTTCGAGGACCCAAGAGCGATGGAAGCAGAGCTTGATAGAGAACGTCGGGACGAACAAGACCGTGAGAGTGGCCGTTCCATCCTGGAAAAAGAGACGGATGGCGGATCTGACGATCGTGATGCCACACTGAACTTGAAAGAGTTGATTTCAGGCTTGTCCCCGAAGAAAATGTCACTCAAGGGGCGGAAGAGCTTGCATGTGGGCAGTGCCAAAGGTCTACTGGGAAAGCGGCCTTCGGAGCTAGACGACGACAGCGACGTCGAGGAGCAGGATGGTGTGAAGAGGCTTAAAGGGCTTCAGGGCAGTCCGGTCAAGAATATTCGACTGCGACAGCCGCCGTCGAAGGCCGAGACAACTGGTTCTCGAGCGACAGTCAGCCGATTCGATGATGGCGACAATGACAACATCACGCCTTCGACAAGGCACTCTCCGCAGAAGACCGATACAGTCAGTACGCCGAAAGAGCAGAACCGCTTCAGGAATGTCGTCAACGATCAGCCTTCGACAACGATCAACTTTACTGCTACCCCATCTTTGCATCTTCCAGAGCTGCAGCCTAGCGACGGCGAAGACAGGCTTCATCTTCAAGACTTTCTCAACATGACCAGCATCCGCTTCATGGAGCTCACGACAACCAAGCGCCGGCACACGGTCATGCCCTCGGCGCGGAAAGACAGCCTCTCCGTTGATGACAGAGAGGGCATTACTCTGGAGAAATGTGTTGTTGCAGGAGCTTGTACAGTCCCTATGCTGGAACTCTACCAACATTCTTGCCGCGAACTAAAGAAGTACATTTCGGAAGGTCGACGGATTGTTCGCGAAATTGAGACTGAGACTTTTGAGGAGAACCCTCCCCTCTTCAAAGAATACATCTCAGCCTCACCGGAGTTTAAGACGTTGATGGACAACCAGTTCAAGAATGTCAAGACCCACGCGCGACTTTTGAGCAAGGCTATGTGGTATGAATGGCGCATGAAGCTGCAAGACGGTCTGAAAGAGGGCCTGATCAAGACCTTTGAAGGCATGACGATGGATGAGAAGCTTCTTGATAAGCAACGGAAGTTGCTTTCATCAGTTCTGCCGGCTTTGATGAAACAGTTCGAGGCTCTCAGCCGAGAATGTGACAACTTGGATGTTGTCGCTAGCGAGCTGGAAGATTGCGACCCTAGAGAGCTGGAGTCTTCTCGCTCAGACCTCCTCGCGGTCGAGGATGACATCGAGGCAAAGACGCGGGAGATTGCTCAACTCCAAGAACAACTCCAGGGAACGGAAGAGAGCATTGATCAACTTGCCAAGCAGAAGCGTGACTGCACTACCGAAATCAAAGAGGCAGAGAAAATCCGGCAAGACTGTCGAGGGTGGAGCTCTCTTGAGATCTGCACTCTGAAAGCCAAGGTAGAGGCCATTGAGAAACAGCACGGCTGGGCTATCAGCGGCGTTCAGGGCACGGGTGTGTCCATGACCTACCGTGGGGAGATTGAGCTTGTTTTCGACGTTGCTTCGTTCAAGCCAGGACACCAAAATTCTCGCGTTGATCTTTGGTATGTCGCGACCAATCGAGATCACAGTCCTCGACCAGCAACGCCGGAGAGGGAATATTGCCTGCAATGCATCCGCGATCACGTTCGTGGCTTGCCCCAGTCCCACGCAAAAGTGAGCCGCATGCTCAAGGTGGTCAGTGCGGCGTGGGATCGCGCCAACGCATTGGCCAATCAGGTTTATCAGCTCAACCTCACATTTCCTACTTGGGTAACTCGCACCTCAGACTCATCCATCGCCATCAAAACTTTCTTGCTCCTTGCCCCTCTACAAACAAAGGTGGAGGTCGCGTTGGGGATTCAGAGCTCAGCAGGTGCCAAGGGTCTCGATTTCTTGGTGTCACCTCAAGCGAGTGTTGTTTACGGTGAGCAATTCAACGTGATCAAGCTGGCCGAGTTCCTCTCCGCCCGGGTCGGCGACCGTGTCCATCCTTGCGAGGACATTCAGACTGAGCTATGGTGCAATGTGGTGTCCGATTTACATGGCAAGTTGTTGGCGCGGAACAAGAAGTAGAATGGAAATCGTCTCACTATCGCCATTACGCATCATGGAAGGAAGGAGGCTGAGACCATCGGCGTCGATAGAAACCCATTGCTCGCCTTCTTCTGGCAAATTATTATATTCTTCTCAATGGCATTCAAGGTCTGCATCAGCAGCAGGAACAATAGGTATGGATGGTCATCGGCATCATTGTCAGCGTAGTGGTATAGGGCGTGGAATGCAGAAACGAATCAACGAATTTCTACCAACTTCGATCTCAATTATCGGCTGGGAGATGGGACGAAAGGAACAATGGTGCACCTGCTGGGATTTTTCCCTTCGTCTGCAGCTCAATAGGCTGATAGCGCGCTGCCCGTCTATTGAGCTGCAACTATTGTGCCCCCGTCGCCTCAATCGCCAACCTGGCTGCCACGAAACAGGCACCTATTTAAATTGCAGCTGTCAACGCGCACCACACCACTTCGTCTCGTCTTTTTCTCGCAGACCAAGACCTCATCCAACGCGTTTCGCCAGAACATCGAATCTTCTTGTTCGCCATCCATTCGCGTTCTTCTGTCATCCAATTTACGTTTCCTCATTCACTTGTATGCCTTTCATCTGTTGTCCATCACATCTTTCGACTGCAACAGTCAGTCTGATCACCCTTTCATCCAGCAACCAGACCGCGCAACTACTACGTCTCCTTCGAGCCTGACCACATTCCATCCACCAAGATGGAGTGGCTTTCGTACCTGTGCGGCAATTCGCCAGGTTGGGACATGCTGCTCAATATCTGCAGCATCTTGCTCGTATTCTCGCTGTGCAACTACAGCAAGATGCCCTCGGTTCAACCTCTGCTCTACGCCACCATTGGTGCCGTGTCTGCCTTTTCCCTTTATATCATCACAGTTATCCTCTCGTCAACCCTCCTTCTGGCCCTGCTCATCTTTCTCTTCTCGTTCGAGGGCATCATTAAGCCCTTGTTCACCGGTCATCTCCCCCAGAAACACCCCATCACCCAGTACCTTGAGAGGAAGATACAACTCCGCCTGAAGAAGCTCGAGAAAGCAAAGCACCGCATCATCAGCGAGCTTCAGGCCCTGGAAAAGGACATCCTCGAATACGACTCGGCCAACGACAAGCTGCAGAAACAGATCCGCATGGCCGAGCGCCTCATCGGCAAGAAGAGTAGGTCATTATTGCACACCCAAAATTTCCCAAAATTCTGTCTTTTGAGGTGTATTATGAGGCAAAGTCTCTTTGTTGTTCTTTTCCCTCATGAGGCACCTCCTAAGACATCTCCAAAGACACCTCGTGAAACCGTTAAAGTGCAAAATACTAACCAGGAACTCCTATAGTACGCGACTGGGAGATCCAACCAGACCGCAGCCACTACCACACCAGCGGCGGCGTAGTCATCTGGCAACACCCCCTCGGCCAGGACCCCTCAGATCGGATCCTCGTGCGGCTCTGGAAGGGTCAGGAAGACCCACGCGTGTACGATGCCATCGGCGCCGTGACCTACGAACAGGAACGCCTGCGGAATAAACGCAGGGCGTATGAACACTACGAGCGAGAGCACTCCATCCTGACCGAAAGGCTTGAGATGGTCACGCGGAAGAAGAATCAGGTCAAGAATCGGCCTGACCTGACCACCAACACACCCTTTGGCGGCATGTCTCAGTGGCTGTCCCAGAACAAACCAGCCCAGCGGCCAGCCCAGCAGCAGAGACCGCAAATACCTGATCTGGCAGACCGAACCTTTCAACGGGACATGAGAATCGAGATGGCTGTTCGAGAGAACAACGAGATGTTGCACCGTGAGATACCTCCTCACCCTTCTCATCCTCTCTTGTATGGACCAAAAACTGACAACCTCTTCGCACAGATTGCGACAGCTGCACACGCGGGCACCCGTGGTCACAGAAGTACCGAACCATCGGCGAGGCGATCGACGCGCCTAGGATCATGCCCTGCCCACAGTGGCGCGCTCGAGCCAACAACAACCCATGGTTGAAGAAGCTATATTCTCTCACACCTGAAGTCACGCCCGCGCCCGCTCCGGTCGTTGAAGTTGTCCCCGTCCAGGCCCTCCCCGCTCCGGTCCCTGAGCCTTGCGAGCTCATACCCTCAGAACAGGCTGTTGTAGCTCCTCCTGCTCCCTCTACGTCACAAAAGGTGGCCTCGATCTTCGCCAACCTCGCCATACCATCTGCAACTCCTGCTCCTGCGCCGGTTGAGACTAGCCAGCCGTCTGCACCATCCATCTTTGAGAATGCCCTCATTCCGGCTCCCGATCCTGATCTGGCATCCATCACACCTATGGAGATCTGTGACGAGGAAGATACCGCTCCAGGCAATGCTTCCTTTGCTTCTCTCATCGCGAGTTCAAAGACTGCCCACTCCGCTCCCGCACCAGTCGAACTATTCGGACCGTCTGTCTTTTCAAATGCCTTCATTCCGGCTCCCGATACTGACCACGGATCCATCACACCTATGGAGATCTGCGACGAGTACGATACCCCCGCGCCTATGGAGATCTGCGATGAATACGGTACCACACTTATGGAAATGTGCGATGAGGACTATACCGCTCCTCCCAACGCTTCCTTCGCATCTCTCATCGCGAATTCAAAGGCTGCGAGCCCCGCTCCCGCTCCGACCTCATCTAAGACACAGGCTGTGGCCTCCATCTTCGCGAACCTCACCATCCCAGCGCCAACGCCCGCTCCAGTGTTCGTTCCAACACCATCTACGGCGCCCGCTCCTGTGTTCGCTCCAGCACCCACTCTGGCGCCCGCTCCTGTGTTCGTTCCAGCGCCCTCCCCAGCACCCGCTCCTGTGTTCGTTCCAGCGCCCTCCCCAGCACCCGCTCCTGTGTTCGTTCCAGCGCCCGCTCCTGCGCCAGTTCCTGCGCCCGCCCCTGCGCCCACTCCAGCGCCCACTCCGAAGCCTGCTCCAGCACCCGCCCCAGCGACGACTCCAGCGCCCGCTCCCACGCCCGCGCCCGCCATGTCAGCTCCTGGCGCCATCGCGCCGCCCCGACGCCGAGTCGTTGCGGCATCACTGACGATCGTGCCCCCGGCGGCCGCAGGGCCGTCCAATTCCAATGCCGGGCCAAGTCGGCAGCCTCATCCTCCTCCACCCGCCACGCCCGCCGAGCCAGAGGAGCCGGAGCGGGATCCTTTCGACGACCAGAAGGTCAAGGTCTTCAAGACCCCCAAGGCTATGGCTTCCCGCGCGCAGCGCAGTTACCGAGAGCGGTTCTAGGTGGAAAGGCTTGGGAACCTGAAAGTTACCCAATGTACAATAATTGACGATGGATCTGGGATAGGTGGAAAGGCTTGGGAACCTGAAAATACCCCACGTACAATACTTGACGATGCAATGGATTATGGGTTAAGAAGGAAATAGAGATGTGACATACCAAAAGCAATGCCAGGGTAACCTTCTCTGCAGTAAGCACTTCTATAATAGCCCTCCTACGGATGACCCCCTCTAAGGTATCCTCCTCTGTAATATGCTCCTCTGTAGTATTCTCCTCTATTGTATGCTCCTCTATAGTATCCTCCTCTGGGCAACCTGCTCTGGAATAAGCGCTGCACTTCTCAAAGCCTCTCTCTAGTCGAACATAAAGGGAGTCTTTGTACAAAGTCGGATCTTGTAGACAGATTCTCACAGGGAATTGAGAACGGCGTCTTGATATAAGCTTTACGGTAAGCGTCACACTGTCTTAGCACGCTATAATAACCCGTGGATATTTATTGCCAATCCCACGAAGCCTGATTTTAGGTGATAGTAAACGCAAATAAGGCTGTATTAAGCAGAAGAAGATGATAGACTAAAAACAAGAAGAAGGCTACTTTGTATTACATGTATGGGAGCATACCAACTAGGAAAAAAACGCAGCGAACACCAGTCCGGCGGAAAAAGCCATCATGCAGTTTGGACCCTCTAGCTTGTCAGCCCTCGGTGCCAACCTGCGGAGTCAGGCCACGTGCACCACATGCACCGCTTCGGGCTCTCTGCAGACTGCATGTAAGACGAGACGGGCAGCTTTAAGTACCTAGGTACTGCGGAAAGTCCTTATGCGGCTTTCCGAGATGCAGTGCATTGAGCCACAAATCCGTACGCCGACAACTGCGAGGATCTCACTGGAGCCGGGCGTCGAGGGACTCGGCCATTGGGCGCCCTTTCGTCGAGGCCGCTGCGGTTTGTCTCTACTTGGCTGACTGTTTGCTATCAGCGGGCGTTTCGCCCGGGATGAATGACAGCTCGTCCTAGGACTTGCGCCTCAAAATGATCAAGTCTGACAGATTATAAATTGCTTGATCCATCCCCTGCCATCCTAGATCTGTCCAGGTCCCCGCATAGTCAGCATTTCATTCCTCCTTGGACGCGTGCATTTACTCGTCCTTCAGAGACCGGTACCATTTCGCGGCGTTCATCCTCGTCAACACCGTGTTTGCACATGACCCATTGTCCATGGACCCTCTCGTGCGGCACCAACCAAGGAATAGTGGCAGCCTTGCTGGTCAGCATGGCCATCGCGCCCATGGCCCGATCGATACCCACCGCCAGCGCCACACGGAAATCATCGACCTGAATCGCGGTGCAGACCAGAAATACCAGAAGAAGGCGACCGAGGACAAGAGATTGAAGAGTCAAAACGACCGTCTTGCGCAATACGGAGCCTTGTTGTTGGTTGCGAGCATTGGGTTCCGCGCGGGGGTGTGTTATTCGAGCAGCCAGAAGAGCAGACGCCAGACAAAGATACACAGATCCCAATCGCCCCTTCTGGACGACCCTTTCGAAGACAGCGAGAGAAGAGGCAGATTGGAGTACCGGCGGCCTGATGGTCGGTTGATCCATAGGGGCCAGAGTGTAGGGCTTTCCCACGGGAATGGGTATTGGCCGGATCATGGAGAACCAAATCAGTGGCGCTGAAGCATTGATTCTGGTGATGTTCCGAGGATCTTTTTACGTCTGCAAAACAACCTTGATCGGCACGATGGAAAGCCAGATGTACTCATTCTCTGGCCTGTTCTGCACTTCTATCTTTGCTGTGTCCCGGGACATTATAGAAGAGCCAGAACCATCTTGTGCCCACGGGATTCCTATTTCCTTTTGAATGGGGGTTCCAGGACGTGAAGCACAAGAGCTTGCTGCTTCTAGGGAGGAGGAACGCCCGGAGAGCCACTCATTGAACCAGCGTGGCCACGCAACGCTTTTGGAGAACTTTTCTTTCGATGGTAAAGCTCTGTCACTTATCACCGAGCTTTGTTATTGGTTCTACAGTTTCTAATTGCATGCAAAGGCTTCTGATACACTCATTTTGTCAAGGCTCATGCTTACACGTTATTTCTCTAGCAACAGTGGCTTGCTTTTCAAGAGCAAAGACAATTTAATCACTTGCAGCTCAGCAATACCTTGGTACGACATCTTATAACAATGAGGCTCGCCACCTCAAGCAACCTTGGAACTTGCACATTTGTAGACGATTTTCATCCATGTCATAAGACAGCAGCCACAGTGTCATCTTTGATCGTACCGCCTCTAACTCTTCTGCCGCACATTTGGCCGCAGCATATAGCTTGAGATGGGCAACATATCCTCCGCAAATGCCATTATTCGACTGCTGTGGATACTAAGGGCTCTTTCGAGGGTTGCAATGTTTTATTTGACCAGATATCTGGGGCGTAAATCTGCATAGCAAGATATTCAGCAGAAACACTGGAGTTGGTTGGAAACAAGTGAATCACCGCCGGCCTGCTTATGTTGTTCCTTCGCTTCTTTCGTAATTGGCAAGGCTCCAAGGTCTCTTGGCCCTTATTTATGGTACTATACATCTAGCTAGGAGTCTTTCCGAAGACCTTTTTTTATCAAGTCTTGGGCCCGACGATCTGTTGCTTGAAAATGATCACGGGTGAGTGAAATCCGAGCCTGTCCCCGACGCGTTGCGACGTTTGTCAAGACTTCGGGCTGATCCGGGTCAGACGGCTGGATGCTGAGGCCGACATTTGGAAGAACTAACTTCAAGCCTCACATGAAGATCTTGACATTTGACAATTTCCTCCAAACTCAATAGGAAACCCAGGCCGGGATCTCCCGTGTCTCAGTCAGCCCTGTCGTCACGCGGGCGTATGCGGAACGACCTTGTACGTCCCACCATGACCACATTCATGGAATCAAGGCGGACATTCATTGAATAGATCAAGGCATTTAAAGTGGCACGGGTCCGGGTGGTAAGTTTGGCCAGGAAGGCTGCCTAGGTAATTAATCAATCACTTTCAGATTCCCCAACCACGCCGAACTTCATCACTTGCGCAACGAAGACACAATATGTCGTCCAAACCAACCTTCATCTTCGTCCATGGGTCCTGGCACAGAGCCAGCGTCTGGGACAAAGTATGTGCCCTCCTCGCCCAAGCCGGGTACGCCTCCGGCGCCGTGTCGCTCCCCTCCGCGGGCGGCGACCCATCCGCAACGCTGCGCGACGACGTCGACGCAGTACGCGCCGCGATCCTCCGGGAGACAGACGCAGGCCGCGACGTGATCGTCGCGTGCCACTCCTACGGCGGTCTCGTCGGCGAGTCCGCACTCAAGGACGTCCCGACACGCGCCCGTCCCCACAACGACGACTCCTCTTCCTCCCCCTCCTCCTCCCCCCCATCCAAGGGAAAAGTCGTCGCGCTCGCGCTCATGGGCACGGGGTTCAACCGCGCGGGCATGAGCTTCATGGACGGCGTGGGCGGGAAGCCGCCGCCGTTCTGGCGCGCGGACGAGGAGAGCGGGTTCGCCGTGCTGGTGGCGGACACGACGGAGCTGTTCTACCACGACCTGTCCGCGGAGGAGGGCAGGGCGTGGAGCAACAGGCTGACGAGCCAGAGCCTGAAGAGCTTGTTCGAGGGCGCGGAGCACTCGTACGAGGGGTGGAAGGACGTTCCAGTCTGGTATTTGATTACGGCGGAGGATAGGGCGCTGCCGGTCGAGGTGCAGAGGTGGGCTTCCCGTGATGCGAAGGAGCAAGGGGCCAACATCGTCGTCAGGGAGGTGCAGAGTTCGCACAGTCCGATGCTGAGCAAGCCCGAGGAAACAGTCACATTTTTGATCGGGGCTGCCCAAGCCGTGGAGGCTTGAGAGGTGGTCCCTTTCCTGTCGCGCTGCGGTGATGATCGTCTGGAAGCCTGGTCAATACCTCGCACGTCAATAGCGCATCTATACTGCTTAGAATAACTCCACTCGGCCTTTGCGAACTCACAAAAGTAGTATTATTGAAATATCGCCCATCACAGCCAGAAACTTTGTGGCGCGAGTGTTGGTAGATGAGATCAGAAGCACTTGAAATTCATGAATTATGCTGCCCGTGGTATATGCCCCTCCCAGCGCCAACGCCGTTTTAGCTGTAGATAATCTCTCGGCCCGAGGTACTTCGCCGCCTGCATCAAGCGCCATTACCATTATTTCCTCGGCTGTTTCTTTCCGAATTCAGGTTACTAGAGCAAGCCAACAGAAATTTGCAGCACGTCAGAGTCAGCTTGCAGGCCCTAGTCCAACTATCATCCTGTGCCAAGCCCAGTTTGATACTGACATCCTCGATCTTGTCACCTTCGATCTTGTACGGCAGCATGAGTTTCGAGTCACTCCCTCGACTCTCGCTCTGACTCTCGACAAGCGCGCCCAGCTGCCGGACCAACTCGAGGAAGGCCACCATTGCATTATCGAACTTGCGATGCATGAATGTCAGACCGAGAGGCATATCGCCGGACGAGTAGAGCTCCAAGACGTGTTTCTTTGGTGCGGGTGGTGGTGCATTTCTGTTGCCTAAACGACTGGACGAGGGCGAGACAGGGTCGGAGCGGATAATCTTGGACGTTGAGCCCATCGGGACAGGCTCGTAGCCTTCGAACTTGTAGTCGAGCTTGTCGGCAACCGTGACCAGCAGCAAGAGTGCGTGCCCCCAAGCCGCGTTGATCTCGGGCCAGTCCACAGGCCTGTTGGATAGTCGGCCAAGTCGCAGCGAGTTGATGGTCGCGAAGTACCCGTCAAAGCTGATGCAGAACGTATCGTTGTAGACGTTGGAACGTTGAAGCTTTTCTAGCAGCCGAGAGTCGTGGTCGAACTTAGAGTTGATGCTGTCCCGCTCATTTTGGAAGTCGGTGAGCTTCATGGCGAAGGCGTTTCGATCCCGCCAGAACTGCTCCTCGTCCGCATCAAGCTGTTTTGACTCGTCCTCGAGTCTCAATATTTGATCGTCCAGCTGGGCCTTTTCCTGTTCCAGATCTTTCAGCAGATCAAGTGCCTCGACCTCGCTCTTCCTCGTCTTCTTCAAAGAGTCCTCGGATGCCTTGAGCTCTTCTTCGGTGGGCGCATCTGCTTGCAACTGTTTCAGGTACCTGACGTATGCCTCTCGTTCCCTGTTTGCTGCTACCAGCTTCTTCTGCAGACCATCTACGAGCATATCGGTGCACTCGACACAAACAGGATGATCGATATCGGATCGCGCAGAGAGAATCGCGTGAAGTTTGGTGATACGTTCCATCTCTCGAGATTTCGGGTCGTCGTACTCCAGCGCAACGTCGTCACCCGTCTGCTGAGGTGCCGCATTTCTGTTTGCGCGACCGGGAGGGACGACTTGCGACTCTGTCAGGTATATAAACGACATGTCCGGGTTGCCACGTTGCTGGCCCTCGCCGGGTCGCAAACCACCAGCAGACTTTCGAAACATGGCGGGGCCGGCGTTCTTCGAAGCTCGATCGTAGAGGGACTTTCTAGATTGATCTTGCGCATTCAACGGTCGGGATGATACGGGGCGTTTCGAAGTGGGTTGAGACGATGCTGCAGCAGACAATGAGCTCGTGTCCTGGGGGCGGATGGCGAGCGGGAGAAGCGTGTGCCTGGGAGTGGGAACTCACCGACTAACAGATCATATGCTGCTGGGTTCAGATCCTCTAAGGAGCTGTCCAGTTTGAGAGGCGTCCGACATTTTTGACAATACATGCTGAGTCTGGGGTCTGTGCAGGTGGCGCATTGTTGACGACAGGTAGGGAAACGGTGGAAATCGATGTCGGTGCCGACGATGTGCTTGTATCGGGACGACTGACGTTATCAGTAGGACCAGAGCACAAGGCTGGACTTGAACGTGATGGGCGCCGCATGCACTAACAGGGACTTGCCCACCGGTACCCCCGGGTCTCGGCTCCCCACAGCGACCCCACTGTACCAAGTACTTTGTACTCTGACAGGGGTCTATCAGAGACCCTGGGCGCGTCTTTTGACGCGTCTCAATTAACTGGTCCCGACCTCACTCCTCGACAAAGACCACCAGACCACCACCCTTTGTCAGGCGACTCCTCCACGATGGAGCCGCCCACGAAACGGCGGAGGACTGAGAATGTCCACACCGACACGGAGGAGGATGACGAGTTGTTTCTGAAGCCAGAGCAACTCAATCAGAAGAGAGATCCCTCCTATATATTACAACAGGCAAGGGACCGAGCTGCGAATAAGCTCAAGTCGACATTTGAGAGCATCTTTGCCAAGTATGAGAGGGATTTTGAGGGAGTCGGCGATGAAATTGATATCAGGACCGGTGAAGTCGTGGTGGACAACGGCCACTTACAATCGATCGATAGCATGGCATTTGGCGGCGACGAGGATGAGGAGGATGACGAGGACGAAGACTCATCAGGCTACGACGACGACAACGAGAATCAGAGAGATGGGGTTGGTGAAAGGGACACTGAGGCTGGTGAAGCTCAGAGAGACCCATGGCAAGACCACGACCAAGTCCGCCCGCCCGTGGGGACAGGAGAGCACAACCACCTGACCTCGATGCTCGGCAGCCGGTCGTCCATACCACCGCGATCAATCTCACCGTTCAATTTCGGGTCTCCTCCGAGCGCCGACCCGATATGGCAAGCCCCGGAGCTACCACAATCCGCCTTTGAGCAAAGCCCCGCTACGCGGACGGTTGTCAGGAAAACCATGCCCAGGCCTGAAAGCCCGGACGCCGACGCAGAGGACGCCCTTCTGGCCGTGTCTGGCAATGTTCTCAAGAACAAGGAATCCCCATTAATCAGGGACAAGTTCCCCGCCGTCGACAGCAGCCCAAACAGCGATCCAAACCACGTTAATCTCATCAATGAGATAATTGAGAGTCTACCGGATACACCAGAATCGGTCCGAAAGACGCGGACTTTGAGGTCGCTGGGTAAGCCATCGCCGCTGGGTCGCGGACATACACAGGCCCCGCATTCGAAAGTCAAGAGGAGCCGCATGAAAGAGGTTCAAAGCGCAGACTTGGGCAAAGTCGCGACAACAGAGGAAGCCAACCCTTTGCATGGTGGTACAGGTGCCAGCACGCGTCGTGGTGATCCACAGAAGCCCCATGGTCAGCCTTCCTGGGACGACAGTGATCTCGAGTCTTTCCTGGATGTCACAGGGACGGGCATTAACAAGCCGGCTGGCCAACGGATATTTGTGGATATCAGCATGACGAGCAGGACTCCATCCGGGGCGGAGCACCACGGACCCGTTCCAGCAACCATACAGTCACATGCTCAGGGCACCGACTGCGAGAACGTTCGTGCTGCGTTGTCTAGTGCACAAGCGCAAGATGTGAAGACGGAATCACAGGCAACGTTTGAGAGGAATGTGGTGGACCCAGACTTCTTATTTTCGGACGAGGAGACTCTGTTGCCCAGGAGGCAAGAGATTGCACGGCAACAGTCGGGATCAGCGGCACGGTCTGTCAAGGCAGCGCCGTCTGTGGCAGCAGTCCCAGCCGAGCCGCAGCAGAAAGCAACCCCTCCCAATTCGCGACCTGCAGAGGACACGGTCTCGCGGCATGTGATGGATCCCAGTTTCGACTTTTCAGATGAAGAATATCTGCCCCCGAGACAACCAAAACGAAGTAAAAGGACTTCTGAACCAGAGGCAGCGGCTCTTATTGAACTGCAAACGGCGAAACCTTCGGGCGTCGAGCAAGAGCCGATTCAAGATGCAGCCGCCGAGACGAAGACCCTCAATAAGCCATTACGGAAGCGTCGGTCAATTTCGATACCAAACGACCCAAGCTCAGCCGTCGATGCTTCACTTCCAGACGTGGCAGGAGCATCAGTGTCTGTAGATACACAGATTCCTCAAGGTCTTCCAGCGACGGAGAGCAACGCGTCAGAGCTAGTTGCTGGGCCGACAAGGGAGGAAGGGATAACTCCAGGGCCAGTGCCAGTCGACAAGCTCGACACAGCAAAACGGCGCCTCAGGAGGACCAGAAAGAGCGCGGCAAACGTTCAAGGTTTAGAAGTCGAGGATGACCAAGTTTTAAGGCAGGAGCCAGCTCGAGCCGAACAGCCACCGGGCCCGCAGTCGCCAAAGGAGTCACGCAAGCGGGAGAGCGTTCCGTCTGCCACGAAGCAGCCGTCCTTGCAAGGCAACCTGCCAGATGCCGCGGATGCAGAGAAGATCGCGAGCCCGCGCGGGTCCCTTCTACGACGGCACAGCAGCTCGCAGCGTCGTCCTTCGCCGGAGCCCGTGGCCTTGGTCCCCAGCGCCCCAGAGACAGTACCACCACGCCGACGCGAGACGGCGACAGCGGAACAGCCACCATCGATATCACAACCAGCGACACCCCATCGCATCTCCTCCAAGAAGTCCGACGTCCAGACCCCCGCCACGGCAAGAAGCCTCATCTCGCTCCTCTCGGACGGTGACGACGACGAAGACGAGATTTCGTTCAACCTATCCGACTTCACGCCCTCGGGACACCACCGAATCCTCGTCCACCGACCCTCCAGCCTCTCGAAATCCTTCTCCTCCATTCGATCGGGCCGCGCTTCAGCCACCACGACAAAGAAGAACAAGAAGCGCGCCTCTCTGCCCTTTGGCAGGACTCCCCACTCGAGCAGATCTGCCGCCAAGTTTCGAAGCAGCAACAACAGGACCAGCTCGGTCAAGACAAGCAGGACGCCGGGAATTAGTAGCGAGGGCAAGAAGAAGAAGAGCCGACGTCTCGCGCAGAGCGTCGTGCGTGTCCGGAGGGAGGGAAGTGACTTCAGTGACACCGGCAGGGCGGCGAGTCCGGCGGGCTCCGTGATACAGACGCCGGGCGGGACGAGAAGGAGATGTGGCAAGGACGGGTGGAAGTGTGAGAGAGACTTCTGCTTTCTGTGCATGTGAGTGAGCTCTCGAGCTCAGATGGTGATCGACGTGAGGCAGCAGGAGTCTTGAGGCATCAAGCTTGCTGGCATCACCTGGTCGGTTCGTCAGGAGGTTCGAGGCGTGTTCGGTCAGCACTATACCATCATTGACAGATCACGGGAGCCGTCTTGATGACAAGCGTATAGGACAGAACAATAGATACCAGTAAAACCGTCATATTAGTCGTCATACAGAATGAGCCTATGAGAAGAAACCACGAATTCGCACCCATGAGTCCAATTATGCAAAGCGTCGCTCACTTCTGATCTCAGAAGACGCGCAAAGAAGATGACGCCCTTTCCGCCTGTCGCAAAAACGCCAGCAAGTGTTCATCCATGTCTGTGCACGGACAGGGTTTCCATGCTTGTCCCATATACGCCTGAGCCCTCGCCTGCCGCGCCTATCCTTTTAGACAGACGGAGAACGCACTGCTGCCTTGCTGGTCACTCTGCCTCGGCTTCTCGTTTTCTCTGTCTTTCGTCGGCTCGGTCATTCCCGCTGCTTGCTCACCACTATTCAAGTCGAACCTGGGAAAATGTATGATGTGGATTTGCTATCGAGAGAAGACGACGTCCTCGGGTATCTTTGGAAATCTCGTGGGTCCTCAGTGAGGTCCAAAGAAGCAGGCCGACACGGGAGCCATACCATCAAGACTTGCGGTATCAGCATCGACGAATCAGTTGACGACACCGGGGGCACCGTTGAGGTAGGCCTGAAGGTTGGCCTCGTCGCGGATGGGGCTGAAGTAGGGATGAGCCATGGCCTCCTTTGCGGTCAAGCGCTCCTGTTACAGTCGTCAGTATGTTTGTCCCAACTGAGGCAGGCGAAAGGGGCGGGCCTACCTGATGGTCGTAGCGCAGAAGCTTGTCGAGGAAGTCGATAGCCTCGTTGCTGACGAAGCGCTGGTTGTCGGCGTTGACGAAGCTGTGCCAGGGCTTCTTTTGAAACCGGCCAAGAATGTCATCGTATTGTGCGTCAAGCTCAATCTCGTATTTATCAAGGTAGTCAAAGAGCTCGTCGGTGCCAAGGACCTTCGCAATCTTAACCAACTGGTCCGAATTAGAGTTGCCGTGGAAGAAGGGCTCCTTCCTGAAGATCATAGAGGCAAACATGGCACCGAGGCTCCACATGTCGAGGCTGTAGTCGTACTCTTGGAAGTCCACGAGCAACTCGGGGCCCTTGAAGTATCGGGAGGCGACACGGACGTTGTATTCTGTTCCGGGGTGGTAGAACTCGGCCAGACCCCAGTCGATCAGGCGCAGCTATGGCATGTTAGTAATTCCACCACGTACGCGGGCGGGAAATGGGGGGTGGGCATCACTTTTCTGTTCTCATGATCGATCATAACGTTATGAGGCTTCACATCGCGGTGCATGATGCCCTTGCTGTGACAGTAATCTAGCGCCTTTAAGAGCTCGGAGATGTAGAAGCGGACGTCGAAGTCGTTGAACTTGGGGTAGAGGCTGCGGAAGTCGGTGTTGTTGACGTATTCGAAAATGAGTGACGGCGTCTTACTCTGCAGGATCTCGCCATCAGAAACGGAGTTCTAGTCCGAGGTCCGTCTGTTCCCCTCGCTGCCGTCCTCCTCATCGGTCTTATCGTCGCTAGAAGAATCGGGGCGGGGAACGAAGCTGATACTGCCAGAGGAAGATGTAGTCACCTGTGAGTCCCTAACCACGTCCAACAGGGCCACAATGTTGGGTCCTCCTGCCAGATTCTGCAAGATCTTGATCTCGCGCTTGATCTTCTTCTTCTTGACTGGCTTGAGCACCTTGATCACACACTTCTGGTAGTTGACGACGTTGATGCCCTCGAACACCTCGGAATACTTTCCGCGGCCTGTACACGATGATGAATTTTATGTCAGCCGTCTGTCGCTGTATCGATGTCGCACGTCCGCGTGGGAGGGGTAAACGCACCGATCTTGCGAACGACCTCGTAGTTCTCGAGCTGGCCCCAGCCTGTGTCGAAAAGAGAAAGTTAGCCGACTTTGCAAGCAGAAAGTTCAGGCACGAGGCAGCCCAAGAACGCCGTCTCGAGCTTCCGGGGTTGGTCAGGGTAGGCGATGCTCACTGATGTTGACGCTGTCGTAGTCCCAGTATGCCCTGGGCATGTTCTGGTTGACGTCCGCATACACCCGCGCCATTTTTGCTGGTGCAGTCGCTGCGCGGGAAAGAAAACAACCTCGCGCCTGCGAACGTGATGGAGGAGGAAAAGGAGGGGAAGGGTTGGAGGGCTGTTTGTGAAGGGTCGCCTGTCGGGTTGACCACTTCGGCTGGGCTGCGAAGTTCGTCGGCGTTGCGAGGCAGAATCAAGGTGGGATGCCGTTATCTAAAAACGCTAGCACCGAAAGCAAGCGTGCAGGGATGCCAGGTCGAGCGAGAATGGGCCGGCCTGGACTCTCAGGGTTGGGGTTCCACCGCCCACCTGACAGACGGCCTCGGGGCCGCCCGTGGGCCTGAAAAGGGTACCAACAGCCCTAGGGCCGTGGACCGTGAGAAAGGGGTGATTCATTCTCACTCGCCCATCTGAGACAGCCATGAAGGACATGAGACAACGATTCACGAACAGCGGTCTGAACTTCGGCGAGCCCATAGTGTAATCGACTGCTTGATTATGAAGAATAAGAAGGCGTTGCAGGGATCGGCCGTCTCAGCTTCACGAGTGACTGGATACAGCGTCGCTTTGTTCCCTTTCTGTTGCCTCAATCACGGCCATGCAGGCCTGTGTAGGTCACGTTGATACCTCGCAGTCATGATTGTGGCAAATTGAAGTGCTCTGGCCGATGAAATGATATTTCACGATCGCGAAAGCAGGCTCAGCCTCCTCATAAGGTGGTACACATGCCCAGGAATTATTTGTCTTGCCAGGCTGAATGTATTAGACCATTCAATCTCAAGAGAATTGGACCAAAGCAGCCGAATCAGGCTCGGATTGGCATTTCGCATCGAAAGGGCGAGATCGCAAGCCCACTTAGTAAAGCAAGGACAGCGTCCCTTTCCATCCAACGTCCAGACCCATCTCTCGCATCAGGATTCTGATCGTCTTCTCAGACGTTCTTAGTTTCTCGAATGCAGTCCTCCATCGAGATGATGAGGGATCCTCATGAATAAGTCAACCCTAGTCAAGTATCGCCTGCAGTCATGGTCAGTATGTGCGGTCCACATCAAGGAGCAGGACGGCTGTGGGTAGGGTGACAAATGGTTCAGAGAGAAGATTATTCCTCGACATGTTCTTTCGTGAGCAGCTCGGAACGCAGCAGCTAGGCAGCATGCGACAGAGTCACCCCGTTGGATTTCCGACTAAGGATGACGATACGATGGTTTTCATCATGGTGTGTGTAGATTGGAATCAGGAAGAGGGTTGCCCAACTCACGGTGTATAATTGCGGTAAATGCTTGATAATGCTCGGCGGAGCTTAGTTGAGTGGAATCTTCCATCTTCGACTCTGTTTCATCCGTCATCGTAAGTAATCCTCCGCCGCTGGGCCCTATGCTCAGACGCTGACCCAGACTGTTCCATGTCTTCGTAGGTCAAGGCGTCCAGACCCGTTTCCACGACGTCCCACGTCCTCTTTCGACGTTCAGGGTCTGGCTCCCAGTGCTTCTTGTTGCTGTTTCCGCTGCCGCGCTTCTTCTTCTTGTTCTTCTTTTTCTTTTTGGCGACAGCGGCCATCGGCACGGCATCCTGCCCACCTAGTATTTCTCCGTCCTCGCCTTCGATGTCTTCAAGATCCATCGGTATGGGAGAGGAGCTAATTCGTCTTGGCGGAGGCTGGCCGTTCTCTCGTGCTCTTTCCAGGGCCTGCAGCTCGGAGTGACGAAACATGGCGATTTGCTCGTCTGTCAGGGTGCGCTTGACGCCGTCCGGGTAGTATCCTAGCCCATCATCCTCTTCGTCCTCGTAGTATTCGTCCCCGTCGCGCTGTCTCTCTCCATCGTGCGGTGCTTGGCCAGGTGCGAGGAAATCCTTGGCGAAGGCCTCGAGCGCCTTATGGCCAAAGTGCGCCTCGTGAAACGAAAACAAGTCTGTCTGAGAAAGAGTCAGCATCGAAGCGCAGAAGCTGTGCAATTTGGGCGGGGACGATACTGTGCATACCTCCGAGATCTGCGGGACACCGAGCACCTTGACGGGGTGCTCTGCTAGTTGCGACATCTCGTGCGCGGCCGTTGCCTCTTCCGGCCAGTGGTCGACTGCGCTTTTTGGACCTCCTCGAGCGCCACCTGGTTCAGAAGCATTAAAAAACGAAATTTGTCTCCCAGCGTGGCCGTGCCGTGAAGCACGCGATTGACAACGAGGCGGGCGGCAGGGTCGATCTGCGTTTTGTGCGCGATTGCCTGGCGGACGGATTCTGGCAGGTTCGAGCTCGTCAATGGGATCATTGACGGCACAGCCGGCAGAGACGGTGGTCCTGACGTTGATGCCGTCGCGTCCATGGCCACGCGAGGCGGGCGGGTTCGTAAGAAGGTACAAAGTGAAAGTGGAGGGCCCAAAAAGATTGGGTGAGGTCAAAGCCTGGCGACGCGGCAGGGATGAGCTTTGGAGGTCGCGTGCGTACGTAATCACATACGAGAGGCACCTATAGACTTAGCTACTTGAGTGGTCAATTCACTGCAGAATTGTATTTGATAGCAACGTCCAGTAATGCAGGTCTCTTGAGAGATCAAAGATAGTGTCGCGTACCTTTTATCAGTGGCCACCATCAGCTGCCTGTAGAGATGGACACTGCCGGGTACAGAGTTTCTTACCTCCGAATGGGCGATTCTGCACGAATTTGGTCATGGCGTCCCGGACTGCGAGAAGCCTACATGATTCAACAGCTGAGTCGCAAAACTCATGAGCGACCTAATTTCAATATTCGCCGGCGCCATAGACAATGAATTCGTCCGTCTGGGTATTGATGTACAACTGCGTGTACGACCCACTCTGTGTGCACGCAGCTAGACCTCTCTGGTCTTCTGATCATGGCCACACTCATGCCTGTGCCCGATTGAGTAAAAGCATCGCACTCTGAAAAGCTTGTACGACCTGTTCGTCTGTTGTTTGGGTAGCGAAGTCAGCTATATGCAGTGAGCAGGAATGCGAGAATCTCGGACTTACAGTTCTGCCGTCTAGACTCAAGGTCGGCCTCCCTGAGCATGACAAAGTGGGACCGAGTCTGCAGTCGTTTGGCTGCACGCTCGTTGTCGTGCGCAGAGGCAGAAGAGGCCCAAACATTAAAGTACTGAAGGCGCTCGTGTCAGCCGAACGGTCCAGCCGTGGTTTGCACGAAGCAGCGGAATGTAGCTCACCTTGACCAGAGCCTGGAATTCAGCCACCAAGTCTTCCTCGTGCGCGTTCGCGTCGGCCAGAGCCTTTTCAAAACGTGACTCAAGGTCGTCCCAATCGAACGGAGTCAGATTTCCCGGGGTGCCTGGTGTAGATGATCGCTCAGGAGCCAGATGGGCGGCATGCGCGAAACTGATTGAGGGCCCGTTGGCATTTCCATTTGTCTGATGGTTGTTCTTGACCACCCGCAAAGGTTCGGGAGTCTTGCTGTGAGCAGGACGCGGCAACTTGCTTTGACGGTCTGGCTCCATCTTGCGATCCTGATTCTCGCGTTCCATGGCATCAACTGTGTCCTCTTGCACTTCGTGTTGAGGGCTCGCCGGTCTGTCCTGGACGCGGTCTGGTCCGGTCTGTTGCTGCAATGTCTCAGCCTCAGAGTCGGACTCTGGGGGCGGCAAGGGGGGCGTAGTAGACCGGTCGCCGTCGTCGGTCATCTTGCTGTCGCTGCGGCCGATGCAGCTGTGTTGACCTGAAATTGGTACTGCAGCTCCAGTGTGGCTGACGCGAGCACCAGACGGGCGGATGCAGCCGTGTACGAAGTAACGCCAGTCTGCGCTCAACTACCTGTACTGCCTACCCAGTGCGGCGACAGTCGACTGTCTTCCTGTAAGAATCCAGTGCCGTCTTGATAGTGTAGTTGAGGGTGCGCAGTTCATGGATCGATCATGTTGCAACAAAGGCGGAGTCGAAAGGTCACTGAACATCCGAGATGAGTCTAGTAAACATGGAAAAGTAAAATCCCATGGAGTCTGAAGACGGCAGGAATTCGGTATCAAGGTACAAAGTACCCATCAGGCAGATCTGGGGAACCTGGGCTGCTGGGGCAGGAGCGGTAGTGTCCACGAAGGGAACAACAGACCAGGCAAGACAGGCACGACAGGGTCTGCCCCAGTACGCTTGGCGCATCGTAGCATGGACTGGACAGGGATCAATGGCGGCTCTGCCTGCTGACCGCACTGTCAAGGTGCCTGGCAGTGACACCTCTTGACGGCGACTGATTACTTAGGGCGTCGATTCCTATGAGTGACGACTTGTGCATGTGCGTGTGCGCACTTGACTCGACCCGACCCGACACAATCCAACCTCGACCTCGACTGCAAACCGCCGCGCCTGCTTCCGAACGACCCGGGACTCCTTAGAGTCTCGACCTGCAGACCTGCGAGTTTAATGTTTCCATAAGCTCGAACACGATGATAGATCGCACGGTCGGCCTCGCGACGCCCGAGTAGTTTTCACATGACTCGGCCGGGTTCACGGCCTCGATTACACAAGGCGCCATCACGGCGAGCAACGCCGGCACCGCCGTGCCGAAACCCAGAACATGAACTGCGACGTCTGTCATCGCCCGCACCATCCACGGAAGCTGCCTTTCCTCTGCGCCGTGGATGCGAGAAACCGCTTGTACGAAGGGCGCATCGCTCATGCCACCGCGCTGATCGAAAATGAGGCCCTGGAGCAGCAGATCAGCTCGACTCTGACCGACCCGAAGTCGTCTCTCGGAGATGATGGAACATCAAGGACTGTCCGTTTCGATCAGCTGAAGTCCGAGGAGGCGCAAGCCGCCGACAGGACCAGCCAGATTATCGCACAAGCAGACAAGCTGCGCGCCGAGGTGGAGGCTGCGAAGAAAGAGATCGAAGAGCGCAAGAAGAAGGTCGCGAGGAGAAAGGCGGACCTTGCCGAAGCTTCAAACGGCGTCGATGCGCGGCGGCCTCGGGTGCTTGAGGACACCGAGAGGTCGATCTCGATGACCAAGTACAAATGGAACAGGGACTATGAGGCCATGGCTGCCACCAGGGGCTACCTGTGCATGGAGGCTGCACGCGTGTACGGTCTTCGTCGCATCAAGAAAAGCAGCAAGTATGAGCTCGGTGGGATCGAAGTAGTCGAGCTGCCTGGCATGATCAGTACGTCCCTACTGCCCACTCCACCTCCCAAATGCTAACCCGACTCAGATGCATCTCCGGAGGCCATTACCAACTCCCTTGCGCACATCGCACACATATTGATGCTAGCTTCCCATTATTTGGCTATCCGCTTGCCAGCGGAAGTCACGCTGCCTCATGCCGACTACCCTAGGCCGACCATTTTCTCGTTGGCATCGTCATATCGCCATGGAGACATACCCTTTCCAGGAACGGTTGTATTACCGCCGACCACCCCACCAGATCAGACTCCGAAACACGTGCCACGACCTCGTCCCCTCTATCTCGACAGACCGCTCTTGGCTCTTGCGAAGGAAGATCCATCGACATACTCACTGTTCATAGAAGGCGTAGTGTTGCTCGCCTATGATATTGCCTGGGCTTGCTGTACTCAAGGGGTGCCTATTGGTGACAGAACATCGTACGAAGATATCTGCAACATGGGCCGCAACTTATACAGCCTCCTGATAGGAAATCAGTTACCAAACAACCCTGCGATGCGGCTGGCGCAGACACCTGACGGAGCGGCTGCCCCTGAATTTCCTGCCGACCAGCTGGGTGGCAATACTAAGCCCATGATGGGCCGTTGGTCTCATGGCACGACACACACCTTTTTGGGGAGCGCAGAGGGAAACGAATTCCTCAGGAATTTCAAACTTCCTAACCCGGTGAAACTCGCCGATCGACTGAAGAAGAAGATGCTCAGCGATGCGGACGGGCTAGACTGGGAGATGCTAGAGGACGACGCCTGGGCTCCAGACGAACCGATGGAGGACGGCGTACAGGGAAAGAATAAACGCCGTGGAGAGTCTGATCAACGTCTATTTGGCGTTGAGAGCGTCATCTCAACCTCGACGGCTCGGACTACGGCTGATTCAGCGATCGGGGACTTCTCCAAGCTGAATTTAGATGATCCACCGACCCCGGAGAAGGCCAGAGGTTCTGGCACGAACGGGTGGACTAAGATCAAGTCAAGATGACCAGAATCATCAGCGTATCTCGGCGCACTGCTGAATGAGCAAATCTGGTGCTGGGTCAACATCTGGGGAATCACCGTTGCGCATTGAACCACGAGATGATGTACTTCGAGATAGCAGGATGGATGGATCTCAATGTGGACCTGTAGCTTCTCAGCTTCCTCGAGTGTCACCGCGCTTCCAGCCAACCCACTGCTTCGCCCGTCCTTCGAAAGTCGTCGCCGGTTGCTCCCCACGAACGTTATTGTCGCGCTGAAGGCTGCCCAGGAAGCTCGCGATTGCGCTGAACTGCGGCTTCATGAAAAACTCCGACAGTACCCTTCTCTCCTCAGAAGCCGGCTCCAAGCCCAAGATCATTGCGAACTGTGAAGCAGTACCTAGAGGGAACGCGGCGACCAACAGATTGCATTTTCCGGCGTCTTCGTCGAAGAACACCGGGAGTGCTCTGCAAATGTTGCGAATATACTGTTTGAGCTCGGTCACCCCGGCGAGAGCGGAGCTCGGCAGATTTGGCTCGCTGAAGTCGCTTTGCCGAAGCTGACGGAGCAGCAGCTGGGAACTGTACAGGTAGAGACAACAGCACCAGTACAGTACCAGTGTATGAATTGCTGTGATCTCATCGACGGAGGGCATTCCAGTAGCATTGGGTCCAAGATCTCCCATGCGCACCTGGTCTGGTGGTTGAGTCGAGGCCCAGCATTGCAGTTCGCGGTGGTACGTCCAAACAAGTTCGATGAGCTCCTGGACGCGGGCTTGCTTTTCGTCGCCCTCGCTCATCTCCAGGACAACATCGATGTCCTCAAGTAGACCGGGTATATCAACGAAAGTGTCCATCATTATATCTCTTGATGACTTTGGATGTTTTAGCCAAGCGACAGTCTTCCAAGTCTGCTGACTCATGACGTTGCGCTTCCGCTGTTTGATCCCGACTATAGTCTGCACGATGTGAGCATTCTGTCCGGGGATCTCTTGAAGAGCCTTCGGGCTCGATGGGGTTCATACTCACCCATATCAACCGCGACTCCAGGAATATGTCATGTCCATGCCCATCGATTGCACTCCACGGCGTCCTTGCCTTCATGATAGCCAGACTGCCCAGATTATGCGACCGCCAATGCCTCGCCTGCGCCAACAGATCACTCTCGCCACTGTCCCCAAACAGCATCTCATACGTCGTCATGAACTTGTTCGCCAGCAGCGCCGCATCGCTCATGGCTCTCGACGGCAGACTCAAGGCCACGGCCGAGCTCTGCAGGGCGCGTCCGTACGCCTTGACGCTCTCCGCTCTCATCCAGCGATTGCTCTCGCGTTCGGCGAGCATCAGCAGGCTCACTGCCAGCGCCGCCGAGTGGAGTGCTGGGTCCGTGCGGAAGAGATGCTGTGCAGAGTGAGCCCACCTGCATGAGTTTGTCGGGTTGCGGTTGCGAGGGAGGAAACTGTCCCAGAAGATGGAAATGTACTTGTCCTCCCGTGAGGTCTTGGCCAAGGCGTCTTGCAGCACGATCGAGTCGACATCGTGCCTATCATGGCGCCGGTGGGCGATTGCTCTAGAGGCGCCTTGACCGAGGACCTGAGACTCTGCCGTCCAGGTGGCACTGAGGCCCTGATCAGAGGCGTCCGCGTTCAAAAAGATGCGGGTGCGTTCGTATCCGCCGCATGTGAGACCCGCCTTGACACACTGGCTACATGATGGCCGTTGGCAATCACACTTTGCTTCATGGTCAGCGACATTGCGATTTCACAGATTGAAGCAGAGCGGTGCCGGTGTTCTAGGGGAAGCATGCCACTCACGCCTTTCCTTCTTTTGCGGCATGTATGGCACGCCCTCGACCGTCCCGGAACGCCAACCATGATGATGACCAGTGTGTGTTGAACAGCAAGCCGCAGGCATCGACGGGCGAGCCTCGAACTAGAGAGGTGTCGGCAGCTACCTGGCGTGCAATGCTTCCTTTCTGGGCCTGTCGCGACCATATAGTCCCCTGCTGCCTAGGTACCGCGATGCCCAAGTCAAGGTCGTCATCAAGCTCACCGCATCTCCCAATCATGCAGCTGAGCCACGCTGCCATGCTGCGCGTTGAACACGCCGTCTCACACACCTCCTTCGACGGCTAGAAGATCACGTCCATGGTCCAGGACCCAGTAGCTTGGGTCAGACATGCCAATGCAGCCAAGCCGCGATCCCATCTCAGCCGCTGCCGTAGCGTCATCAGCAGCACTAAACTGCATTTGGAGACATTGCGCGCCGCCAGTCCAACCGCCCGTTGTGCTTGGCGCTAAATGTCATGCTTAGGAAGGAAATCTAGGGACTACCTGTGTACTTTGATTAGTACGTGTGGACTCCCAAGCGGTTGGTCACAGATGGTAAATGTAGGTCGAGGCCCCTCCGCCCTCCTTGTTCCTTTGCAGGAGGGAAACTTGGATATATAAAGCATCTGAAGCCACTTTGATCATGCTTTCTATGTGTGTAAAACATTAAGGGAGCCTTTCGTCTTGTCGGTCCAGTTCTTCTTCGAATCCTTAGGCCCTATTGCGAAGTTCTCTTAAAAGTCGGTCTTCCTGGCCAAATTCTGCCACAAGGATACTCACCGAGGAATTTGACCTTCTGATTTTGTAGCAAACATCATGGCAACCTCGAATCGACCCCCAGCAAATTCTTTTGTTGCTGCTATGCGCAGAGTCTATAACCCCATAGGCTTCTACAAGGGCTACAACTTCATCCTGTGGTTTATATTCGCAGGTGCCCTTCTAGGCTTCACCCTCGCCAGATTACAATATCTCGGTTTCTACCAGATATTCTGCAGTCAAGAGGCCGGAACGAACAGTGCAGCACCGGGCGAGTGTCTGTACTACCTGAAAGGGCACGAACATGTTGGCATCATACTACACCTGGCCACGATCCTGCCCGCTGGCTTCCTCGTTATTTTCCAATTCGTTCCTATAATCCGTCACAAGGCTCTCCTTTTCCACAGGCTGAACGGATATGTCATCGTTGTTCTGTCATTGATCTCGACAGCGGGAGTGCTCATGATAGCGAGACACGCATTTGGAGGCAGCCTGGCAACGCAGTATTGGATCGGCTTTTTGTCCATTGCGTTCGTGGGGGCTTTGTTCATGGCATATGTGAACATCAAGAGGTTGCAGATCGAGCAACACCGAGCTTGGATGTTGCGAGCCTGGTTCTATGTAAGTGTCGGTCGCTACCGCCCCCCCCCCACCCCGGGGGTCCCCGGTGTACTGCACGATACCAAAGAGGCATGCTGACGTGGTCGATGACAGGCTGGGCAGATCATCACCATCCGCATCATTATGATCATAGCCGCGCAGATCGTCTCTCAGATCGGCGGCTACTACGAAGCGAGACCTTGCGAGCAAATCGAATACATCTTCGGGTCGCCAAACGCCACACTCGCCGCGTACCCGGACTGTGCGCCTTACCTCGACGGTTCCGACCCGGCCAAGCAAGTCGCGGTCGAGGCGGACTTTCAGGGCAGCGCCGTCCAGCTGACGGTGGCGCTGGGATCCAACTTCGGAGCTGCTGGGTGGCTGGCGTTTGCACTGCATGCGATCGGGGTCGAGATCTACGTGGGTGTTTTCCTCGCCTCGAGCCAATCTACTTGAATGGATGCGAATGCTGACGGTCACGGGAAACCATTAGCTTCGACTCACGCCCGCCGAATCGGAAAGGCTTCGCAATGTGTCGTACCAACGCCAGCTCGAGGCTGGAACGAAGAACCCCGGAAGCGCTGGCTTGACTGTCGACCGTTTCGGGGACGCGGAGAAGTGGACGCCGGAGGTGGTGTTGGCGCGGGAGAGAGAGGCGACCAAGTCTCGCATGGCTGAGGACGAGGTGTAGAAAGCGTCGAGCCTGCTCGCCTGGCTGATCTCTTTTGAGTTGCTACGACAATTGGGGGGGGGATCGATGAGGCCGGCCACAACAGCATGACTCACAGTTCGTGTTACAATTGTGCTTTTGTTACAGTGGCTCAAGACTATATTGTTGCTATGTACAGGTCCTGTGCGGCGGAATGTCCAATGGCCTGTGATCTTCTCTCCGCACTCTAGTATTTGAGGACGAGATTCTTCAGCTTCTGGAAATTGGGCGTTCCGTATCCCGTGGTCGGATCCCACCCGACGGTTGCTAGACGAGGAATTAGCTATCGAAGTGATCGAAGAGAGATAGAGGGGGGGGGTTGAGGGTGAGGGACATGCAACTTACCATTCCACCTTGCCCCCGGAACGATTCCAGATCCGGCGGGTTCTGCGCCTCCACTCTGGGTGTTGTTACCGTTGCAGCCGATTGAGTATCCCCCAGTGATGTCTGTAAGAACCTCCGGGCCGTGCTCGTAGATGAGAGGGTTCAGCCACCCCAACGCTGTCTTGTTGGCGCGGAATCGGGCGTCGTTCAGAAGCCCCACGAGACCAGCCCAGACCGGGGCAGCCGCACTGGTCCCGCCGCTGGGCGAGATGGTACCACCATACACAATCTCGTAGTCAGGGCTAACAGAGTGTCCCGCGACGTCCGGGAAGCCACGGCCGGAGAAGTTGGTGTACTGGCCGTAGTAGGCCTTGGTGGAGTTCGAGACCTGCGTGTCGAGGTACTTGGACACGGCGGCGGCCTGGTACGACGGGCGCGGGAAGTACGAGCTAAAGCCACCAGAGCTACCATCCCAGGCGACCTCGGGCGTCACGTTGACAGTCCCTCCCACGGAGGTTAGATAGGGGCACGTGGCTGGGAAGATGGCGTTGAACTCGACCGTCTTGTTGTCGGGTGCCAGGCAGCCTGCCCCGACGCCGAGATCACCAGAGGACTCGAGCACGGTGATGCCCCGTAGACCGAGCTGGCCGACCAGGTTGCAGGTGAGGACTGCATAGTCGTATGGAACCGACTGTGATGTGATGTTAGGGTTGCTGCTCTCAAGACAAGGGGGGCCCCGGGGGGGCGGCGCGCGCGGGAGGGTTGCACTGGGCGGGTGAACTTACGTCCTCCTCATCTCCGTAAGAGTTGGAGATGACTTGGGGAAGCGTCTCGGCGGGCTGGGAGAGCAGATATCGGTAGTATGGCATGTATGGCTCATTTTCGTTGTCAGCAGCAGTCGGCTGGTCGATATTGGGCACGAATGGTCTGTTTGAGGTCAGCCTGGGAGACGCTTGGTGAGGCTATGCCCAATAAAGAGAACCTACGGAGAGCCCCCGGTGATGAACTCCACGACCGGCAGTGGGTGCGCAATGCCGACAATGTTTTGGACATCCAGATTCGCCTCGCTGTAGCTGGCAGTATCGGGATCCTGGTCGTTTGTAGCATTGGCGATCAGGACGACCGAGAAGTTCTGCGCGGGGATGTCAAACAGCTCCTCGAACTGGAACAAATCGGAATACAGGGCCGACTCGTTTAGAAAACTGCCGAATCCGACCACGCTGCCGGATGCGGCGTTGGGGGTGTAGTTTCCGACGTTGTAGAGCTCCTTCAGGCAGGCCGGGGTGATGGAGGTCTGGCATGACGCGTCAATGGTCGTGCGCGTCGTCAAGTGCTTCGTCTCCACAAGCGGCATAGTCTTCGAGGGCCTTGGGACGAAGGCCCTGGAGCTTCCGATGTACAGACCGGGGTCGACGAGGACGATGTGCTCGTCCACATTGCTGGGGAGGCTGTATGACAACGTTCGCAGCTTCGTCGATGAGCCGCTCGTGAATTGCTGGTACGACGCATTCAGGAGCGAGTTGGCGGCCTCGATGGTCGTCGCAAAGTCGACAAAGGCTCCGTCGACCTTGTAATCGGTAACCCCACTGCTCTCGAGCCAGCTCGTGACCTCCGAGACGGCATCGCTAGAGGGAGCGAAGAAGGCGTTGACGGTATCATCATCCCAGTGTTGACCGTAGTTCGCGGTACCGGGCGTCGACACGTCGAGCAGCTTCGACTCGAGCTGGTCGATGTTCTGCATGGTGAGTGCCAGCGTGAAGGTCTGGACGCTGCTCTCACTCGGGCTGCCCACGAGTGTCCACCCGGCCGGAACTGCGCCATCGTAATGCGAGTAGACGGCGGCCTGTGCCAGAGGCAGGACGGACGCGGCGAGGGAGATATAGAACCGAGACATGGCTTCGACTTGAACGAACGTGCGTGCGAGCGTCGGTGGAAGCCCCTCAGTGGTGAACTTGAAGTCGAGCTGCTGTCGAAACCCCAGGACCAGGGCCTCCCCTCCTCTTTATATACACGAAATCGCGTCTGCTGCGGCGTTCATGACTATGCCGCAATCTCTACAAGTAATCGATATCATCTCCTCGTCTCCTGCTCTTATCGGTTAACAACATTTCCAGCAAAGCTACGCGCCCTGCAGCGTGTGGAGACGTGTGCATATTGGCAGAACGATCCAATGCAACCTTCTCCTGTGACTCTCGGATGGGAGGGGCCTTGCAGATGGGAATCATACTACCCATTGAGGCAGGTCGAACTGGGGTGCCGTGAACAAGTGCGGTGAGCCAGGGAATAGCTTCCTGGAACACCATCAGGGCGACCAGTCTTGGCTGTAATTCACGCGAGATCCCGGGATCTTGAACACTAGGAGATTGAGGCCAATGCAGAGAAACCATGCTGTAGTACCTGTTCATCCGGTAGTTAGGCCGGATCACTCGTACCTGGGATGGTGCTGCCGGATGCTGGGATCTAGCCTTGAGTCAAAAGCTTGACACACCCTGGGCTGATATTCTCGATACCCACCTGGGCAGGACCACGGGATGTTCCGCCAACTGAGAGAGTGTTCAAAACCGAAGACAGACAAACGCCCAGCAGACAAAGACTCTCACGAACCATGATCAATCCCAACAACTCAGCCGTCAATGCGAACTCTGTTACAACGGTCGGGCTGTCAGGCTGCCTAGGTATCCTCCAAGGTTCCAAGGTTACGGTCACGCGATCTCAGCTGCATGTAGTCAGCATCCACTACAAAGTACCTAGTATGCACTTCCGCCGCTTCATAAGGCTCCGGTCGTGTTGTGTGACGAGACACCAATGGCAGTGCTCATTCGTTGGCGCGATATGATTGACTGCCTCGTCGTTGAGCCTGCAGAAGCCTCCAACCTTGTGCGCCTCCAACAACAGGCAGGCGTGCGGGGTGATGCATGTGCACAACCGTGGCGGGCAGCCTGCTTACTCTTGAGGCTGTGCAGGCAGCAGAGGCATACTTACAGTACCTAGGCAGCCGAGAGGTAAGACAAAGAAAGCAATGGTCGGTCTATAAGACTGTGAGGTCTCCGCCTCTGCGACTTCAGGACTTGTCCGGTCCTGTGCTGCAGAAAGCAGCGCTCTCAACCTGATCCGTAATATCAACTAGGAACCATACCTGCAACCATGGCTTGCAACGATGCCAAGGTATGTTGGACCTCTCTACGCGTTGATGCTCAGATATGCTGATGATATAATGCAGTTTGAGGATGGCACCAGCTCCATCAACAGCTTCGAGGACGTAGGCCCTGCCAAAGCCAACGGCCGGGATCTGGTCGTCCCTGACCGGGACTCCAAGGCGAGGGGGGATACGACGGTAGAAGTCCCTGAGATCCGATACGTTCTCCAGTACAAAGGGACACACGGAAACATCATCGAGTGTAAGTGTGCCCTGAAGACTGATGAATACAAAGAAGAAAAAAAAAAACATTGAAGAGACGCTGATCATATGCATGTGTCCAGCCCGCGAGAGCGACAAGCCCTTTGACGTTCTTGATGAAACGGCCTTCAACAACCCAGACGATGCCACTCAGAAACCAATTTTTGAGGTCATCACCACGGTAGAGGCCATTAGGAAGCATAACGGCCACGTGGTCCACCCTCGTCCCTTCATCTCACCAGGCTCGGACAGCGCGAGCTACATCAGCGAGAGCTTCGTGGACGATGACGAAGACACTCACTTCAAGAAGACCGGTAAGACACAGATGGTGATACACTCCAAGTACCTGATTGCCGCCTTCAACGCCGTCATCGGCACGTACCCAGGCACGAACTTTCTCGACCAGAGCGTCACCATCGACGCGCCCTACTGGCCGCTCGTCCACTACCGCGACGCCCTCTCACGGTACCGCATCGCCCAGCCCGCCTGCCACGACGACGAGTACGCCGCCGTCACCGCCAGGCACGTCGACAAGCTCCTGGGCTACCTGGACAAGACGTACGGCGACAAGATCCGCGAGGAGGAGGCCCGCCACAGGCGGGACCCGCCCGCCGCGACGTTCGAGTGGCTCTGGCTGCTGCTCAGGCCGGGCGAGGTCGTCTACAGGCAGGTGCAGAACGTCTGGACGGCGTTCGTCATCGATAATGTCCCCTGTCCCCTCATGCACAGCGGCAGGGTGAACGCGTACCAGATTACGTGCTGGGACATCCGGTACAGCCAGGAGCGCATGAGGCGCGGCTTTAACCATTTCACGGTGTCCGAGTTTCCCGGCGAACAGGCCATCCACACGCTGGATGTCGTCCCTGCTGCGTTCTTCCGGGAGGACCTGTCTAAGCAGGGCGGCATCACGATGGCCGAGAAGCAGATCGAGATGGGTAAGCTGTACTGGGAGCTGGTCAAGCGGCCGGCTTATAAAGAGTACGACGGGAACTTGGAAGAGGGAAAAGATGGTCTCAGGGGCGGCCATGTAAGTGAACCTTTCCAATCCACCTCATCGTCAAAGTACAAGCAAAGCTGACCACATACCCCACAGCTGAGCGGCCGCGTCGTCGTCGACGCTGAAGGCTACGATCGCTACGGCTTTCAAGCCCCCAACCGACGACCCAATCTTCCTCCGCCACCACAAATGATGGCTCATCAGGGACCTCCGGGCCCTGGGCACCACCACCCGGCACCGATGGGCATTCTTCCGCAGTTCCGCCCCCAGTGCAGCTGCGAAGCGTGCGGCAGGATGCCGGGACGCGACGTTCCGGGCCCGCTGGCCGACTTCGAGAACCTCAACCCCCTCGAGCAGCCGCCGCCCAAGAACGACCTGTACTTCCTCGTGTGCTCACCCAACATCCCGGCCTTCGTCCTCTCGGAGCGCCGCTGGGGCCACGTCAGCCTCGACGGGCTGTCCGAGGTCAAGTGCGACACCGAGGCGTTCAAGTACCTCGTCCTCGACCCGGGCGTGAAGCTGACCGTCAAGGCCCTCATCGGCAAGTTCGCCTCGGCCTCGGGCAAGGTCTCGCCGTGGCCCAACGACTTCGTCCGCAACAAGGGCGAGGGCCGCATCTTCCTGCTGCACGGCAGCCCGGGCGTGGGCAAGACGTGCACGGCCGAGTGCGTGGCCGAGCTCACGCGCCGGCCGCTGCTGTCCATTACCAGCGGCGACCTGACGCCCGCGGCCGCGCTGGAGCGCCACCTGGCCTACTTCCTGGCCCTGGGCGAGCGCTACGGCGCCCTGGTCCTGCTCGACGAGGCCGACGTGTACCTCGAGGAGCGGCGCCCGCGCGACCTGAAGCGCAACGCCCTGGTCAGCGTGTTCCTGCGCGCGCTCGAGTACTACCGCGGCGTGCTGTTCCTGACGACGAACCGCGTCGAGTCCTTCGACCCGGCCTTTACCAGCCGCATCCATGTCGCCCTGCACTGTAGGCATCCCTTTCCTACTGTCACGGTTCCCAAAGTTACTTTGTGCTCCGTTCCCGCATGCTAATAGTCTCCAGACCGGCGCCTGACGGACGGGGACCGCGCGCGCATCTGGGCCAACAACTTTGACCGCCTGGAGCGGGACAGCGCGGGCAAGGTGTACGTGTGCGCCAGCGCGCGGGACTATGTGTTTGAGCGGGATGAGGAGGTGGATGGTGAGGTCGGCGAGCTGCGGTGGAACGGGAGGGAGATCCGCAATGCGCTGCAGACGGCTGTGGCGCTGGCAGAGACGGAGGCGGTGGAGGAGGGGCTTGAGAAGGTGCTTGTTGCCGAGCGGCATTTGAGGCAGGTGGTCAAGATGAGCCGAGGGTTCAGAGACTTCTTGAGGAAGAGAAGGGGCTATGACGATGAGGATGAGAGCGAGGAGGACAGGGAGAGCGATCGCGAGCTCGGAGAGATCGATGCTGATACGTACCTAGATCTGTAGGTCGGGCGGTGAGGGTCTTCTTTGGGAGTGATGAAGGGCTATGTAGCTTGTGATAGCTGAACTCATTTGCGTGGGAAGATTTTGAGCCTGTTACGAAGGTGGACAGAAGGGAACTTGGTACCATGGTCTATTCCATCTTCTTACTGTAGATGCAGTATGTCTTTTCCCCATGAACCTTCACGTGGCAGTGGAGAGCGTTGCCTCCTTATATCTGTACACCCGTGAGGACCTCAGTCGTGCTTCATGCAGTTTGGGACATGCCCCACTTAGGCTGCTCGACCCCATCAGTCCACCTGTGCCACGGCGCCTCATAATATGTGGTTTTCCAGGACCTCTTTTCTGATCCAGACTTGTCATGACTTGTGCATGATCCCCACGTTTGTGTGTCATAGTCACGTCTATACGTGCCATCTCCAGCTAGTCGTTCACGTTGAACATCTTCATGGTGAGCCATGCTACCGAAACGTCCGCCAGACCGAGCCGCGCAGCTTAGCCCTCGGCCTCGACCTCGTACGCATTCGACTTGTGCTTCGGGTCAAATTTGAACCCCTCGGGCGCCGGACCCAGGAACATCTCGCTATTAGGCAGGACAAGGTCAGCCGATATTCAATACGTCCTCATAGCTTGAAGAGAGAGCCGATTTACCTGATCTTGATCCAGTCCTTGTAATTGTTACTGGCAAGCAACGTCTCTAGATCATCCCGTCCCCGGTACGCAGGCGGGCGGTCGTTGATCTTGGGAGGGAGATGCTCCAGCAGCCCGATGGGGACGTATCGGTGCGTGAAGCTCAGATACTCGAGCAGGAACTTGCGCACCTGCCCGATGCCCTGCTCATCGGAGCCCCAGCACTCCATGCCGTACCGCGCGAACTTCTCGGCGTGCGACAGGCGCTCCGACGCCGACTTGTCGAGGTACTGCCCGGCCGCGATCTCCTCGAAGATCCACGGCTTGATGAGCGCGCCGCGCGCAATCATGACGCTGTCCACGCGGGCATTGTCGATATGGTCGAAGTAGTCGACGTGCGAATAGCAGTCGCCGTTGCCCAGGAAGTACATCTTACCACCGTTCGCTAGAGTGTTCGCGTCCGGCTCACGCACGGTATCCGTCAGTGCGCTTTCCTTCTCCTTGTATCCCCGGATCATATTGGCGCAGTCTGCGATGTAAGACCAGTCGGCCGCAGATCGGTAGCGCTGCTGGCGGCTACGGCCGTGAAGTGTGATAGCCGCGCAGCCGGGCGCACCCAAGGCAGCGCCGCTCGTGTCGGAGTCGCCGAACCCAAGGCGAGCGATGGTGCGCTGCGCGGTTGGTCGTCCGTCCTTGACGCCGAGGCGCAGCTTGCATGTGATGGGAACCTCCCCCGACACGGCATTCATGCCGCGGATCATACGCTCTAGCTTGGTCGGGGCGTCGAGGAGGGCGGAGCCCGCGCCGGATTTGAATACCATGTCAATGGGACAACCGCAGTTCAGATCAATGAGGCGGAGATGCGAGAGATTCTCGACGAGCGCTTGTGTTGTCTTGAGGGCGATCCAAGGCTGGTTAGCGGCGATCTGCGCGCCGAACTTGAGGTCTCGCGAATTATCATACCCCGATGCCGCGGCGCTCGAGTTCTCGAACAGCGGGCGTGTGGTTTCGGTCTTGTGAGCTTTGAGGAGTGCCCATTCGCCTTTTTTCCCCTGCAAGACGTTCATTCCCACGCTCATTTCGGAGTAGGTCGCTCCCGCTCCGAGCTCGACGCACAGCCGGCGGAAAGGCAAGTTGCCTTGGGTGGTGAGAGGTGCGAGCACCGGGGTCTCGCGGCCAAAGTATATGCGTCGCTTCTCCGATGCCTTGAGGGGCGGCTCGACAAATGCGGCGCGGTACTCCTGGACCCTGTCGTTGTGCTTCCCCGCGCCTCCGTCCTCCTGTTTGGTGTTGAAGATCCTCTTCGTGAGCTTAGTGTCCTGCTCCAGCCAGTCAATGTACCTTTGCGATTTGGCGAAGTCGTATTTCTTCCTGGAGAGGGAGATTTTCTTTTCAGCCGAAACACTGTTGACAACACCGGGAAAGTTGTCATGATCCCCTCTCGAGCTTGACTTCTTGAAATCAGGATCCGTGCAGAGGACCAGCTCCTTCGTGCCGTCGGCGTGCGTCAGCTCCCTCGAGTGGGACTTGACAAACATGCACTTCCAGCCCATAGGACAGTCTCCAGAGACCTCATAGATGGGGCATTTCCCTCCGAACACCTCGAGATCGGCCCGCCTGCCATTTGTGAGGTACTCGCGAAGGTTGTGATGAAGGTTGCAGCGCCTGCCGTCCTGGTCGAACCTGCACTCGGTCGGTGAGTTCTCGTTGGTGAAGGCGCGCGAGTGACAGAGACCCTTGACATCCTGAGAACGGCCAAAATCG
Organism: Dendrostoma leiphaemia; assembly: GCA_026120015.1. Lineage (NCBI taxonomy): Eukaryota > Fungi > Ascomycota > Sordariomycetes > Diaporthales > Erythrogloeaceae > Dendrostoma > Dendrostoma leiphaemia. The sequence continues at coordinate 172,166 of JALRMF010000054.1, forward strand.
CGCCTCTCGTTGACGCCTCGCCGCTCCTTCCTGTCCTTCTTGCCGCCACGTGTGTCGCGTGTGTCGCGACCGCGGTCTCTAGCGTCGGTGGTCTTGCCCTCTGCAGCGTCGTCGTCGACATCACCGTCTCCAACCACCACCCGATTCGCGGCCTTGATCAGGTACCTGCAAGTGAGATTAGCAGATGTAGTCGCACGTCATCATCTGATCGGCCCTCCTTACTCTTCCTTGACGGGTGCTGTGCCTCTGGGCAGCGACCTCGTGTCCTCCTTCTCGTCCTTCACCACCTCACGATCGCCACTCTCAATCTTGGTCTCGGAGACCTTATTGTGATCGCCAATCTTGCCATTCGTCTCGGGAGAACCATTTTGCACATCAGCCTGGGCGTCCGTCTTGACTCTCTTAGCGTCAGACTCGTTTGAGTCATCGAGATGACGCTTTAAGCTGTGGTCACCGTTGGGGCTGGCTGCCTGAGCAGCATTGTTGGTGTCCTCCATCTCGGGCTAAGGAATGTTAAATGGTCATTGGCTGTTTGCACCCATGAAAGAGGACATGCAGTCTCAAGCTGAGGAATTAGAAGGCGTTTTGAGTTGTTGGTGGCAGACTGGCAGACTTGTTCACACAATGTCGAAATCCTAGAATGGAGTTTTTCGAGACTGCAGATGCCTGCCCCCTGCTCTAGTGACCGTCCATTGTTTCGGTACTGTTACTTTACCCAGAACGGCAAGTGTGGTCGCTTATAAGCGACGTATGCTCAATGCAACGCTATTCGCCAAATTTTGATTTTTGCACTCTACCAGTATTCATTTAAATGATATAATGCTATATACTTTATAGCCTTTGCTTTTTAAAACATACTTTTAACAGCCTTAGTAGCCTTGATAGCCTTTAGACCTAGTGGCTTTGACAGCCCTTGGGACCTGGTGGCCTTGGTGGCATTTAGACCTGGTGGCTTTGGTGGCATTTGAAACTGGTAGCTTTGGTGGCATTTGGACCTGGTGGCTTTGGTAGCATTGGACTTGGCGGCCCGGGCATTAAGCTTTGCACCATTAAAGCTACCAGTTTCAAATGCCACCAAGGCCACCAGTTCTGAATGCTACCAAGAACCTTTGGAATATTACGTAAATTTAAATAAAATACAAAAATTTCCACAGCTTTTGAGTCAAGAACTGTAAATTAATTCATTCACCCTACCTGTAAAGTTGAAAATTGAAAGTAGCGTTGCATTGAGCATACGTCGCTTATGAACGACCACAGATCCATCGGATTCGCTTGTTGGGGCTGCAGAAAATACCACCCCGCAGTGTTAGCCGCAGCTGCAGCAACTGTGGGGTCCACGCTAGAACGCTGCCGATCTCAGGTACAGGTACTTGTACAATTACATCAACGATCACAGTCGCAGTTTGACAAGGCTGAAGATGGCATCTCAGATGCATTTCAGCCCAACCATCGGCACATGCTGATAAGTCATATTGGGGGAGCGCAAGCCTTGCTCCTCGCTGCGACTCAGATGTCGATTGCATGATTGCTAGATGAGGTCTATTTGCGGAGTATGAATTCCTATTGTAATTCTTGTATACTTTATGGAATGTACTATGTACAGGCACAATCAACTGCCGAAAGACGACAACTTGATCACACTGTTCCAAATGTAGTGATTTTGTGTTGTGATTGAAGAAAATGTGCAGCCTCTCAGGGACTTCTATCTGTATCAAGCAGCAAACTGTTAGAGACCTTGTACTCTTGTTTTTCTAGGATGAGGCCGAGGTAGAGTGCTGAGAAGAGACAGTTCCGACGCATTGGGCAGCCTTTGGCCCGGCATCAGGGGTCAAGAGGTCAGGATGCAGCTGACGGCAGGCCCAATCCTGCTCAGGTTACACAGGATTGGCAATCACGTCGTGCCATGTCAACCTTGGCCTCGACTACAACTTCATGCACAGAACACATGGTGTTCCTCAAAGTCGACCAGTCCCTCCCATTCTCCCTCCTCCTGTACCCCAACCCCTTTGCTTTGTCCACAACGTCGATATTTCTGCCCCGATCTGCCGCGCCCTTCCAATCCTCCCTCAGAACTCCGCTTGCTGCCTTTGTTCCCGACGAAGAGACACCCTGGGTCCTCCTCCAATCATTGCCCATGATATGAAGCCGAGACCCGTCCCAATCCACATCAACCATGGCTGACCAGGCAGCCCAGATCAGAGACAAGGAGATGATCGATCGGCAGGCCTCACCGCTGAGGACCAGGACCATTCGCTCCCAGAAGATCTCCGGGCCCTCGCCCACAGATTCTCCCACCGCACCCTCCGTCTCCTTCTCAAAGGACATCGCTACCGAGTCCGCCTCTCCCGTGACGCGAAGCCACACCCCGGGCCACCTAGCCTCCAGGAGCTCGTCTTCGCGACGAAAGCCCTCCACATCCGAACTTTCTGTCCGACAAAGAGCGACCTCAGCCGCCGCCACCCCTTCGTCGTCGTCAGCCTCGCATCCAGACTCCTCTTCCAAGGGGCCCCCGCCCGTGAGCATCAGAAATACAACCGTACGAGAAAACGGCGAGTCGAGCACAGACGTGACCCCACGACCAGCGTCGTCGGCTGGCCGGGACAAAGACGGTCGACGGCCCCCGGCCCTCCGTTCCACATCGGCCATAGTGAGCAAACAGCCCAGCATAGGCACGGCAGGCACAGGCTCGGCAGCCACATCCGCAAGCAGCACGAGCGCCGACAAGACCTCAACAAGCACGTCGAACGGTGCCACCACCACATCCTCCTCCAGAACGGGACCAGCACGCAGCTCCGCAAACCCCTCCGCGAAGCGCGTCTCCACCGTCTCCCAGTCATACACGCCCTTCCCACCGCTCGCCTCGCCAACCTCCGGCCCGGACGTCAACCCCGCTCCCTCATCCGGCATGTACTGGTCGCGGGCGCCGGTATCAGGTCAGGGGCACCCGTCCCTCCGCGCACATACTACCACCATTGTCGGCTCCAACATCTACATCTTCGGTGGTTGCGACAGCAAAGCCTGCTTCAACGACCTGTACGTACTCGACGCCGACGCCTTCCACTGGTCGCGGCCCTATGTATCCGGCGATATCCCCGTTCCATTACGGGCAATGACGTGCACCGCGGTGGGCAAGAAGCTCGTCATATTTGGAGGTGGCGATGGCCCCGCGTACTACAATGACGTGTACGTGCTGGACACGGTCAACTTCCGGTGGACCAAGCCGCGAATCCTGGGCGAGCGCGTGCCCTCGAAAAGGCGCGCCCACACAGCGTGTCTGCACAAGAATGGCATCTACGTATTTGGCGGCGGCGACGGGGTGCGCGCGCTCAACGATATCTGGCGGCTGGACGTGAGCGACTTGAACAAGATGAGCTGGAAGTTGATCTCCAGCCCCATGGACAGCCCGCCTGAGCCGCCGCCGGGGACCAAGACGCCGCCGACCACCGCGGCGGCGGCGCTCGGCGTAGGCAGCGGCAAGGACCTGCGCCCCAAGGCCAGGGGCTACCACACGGCCAACATCGTGGACGGAAAACTGATCATATTCGGCGGATCGGACGGCGGCGAATGCTTCAACGACGTATGGGTGTACGACATTGAGACGCACACGTGGAAGGCGGCGCCTGTCTCGGGGACCTTCCGGCGGCTGTCGCATACAGCGACCATCGTCGGATCGTACCTGTTTGTTATCGGCGGTCACGACGGCAGCGAGTACTCCAACGATGTGCTGCTCCTCAACCTGGTCCAGATGACCTGGGACAAGCGCAAGGTCTACGGCCTCCCGCCGAGCGGGCGGGGCTACCACGGCACTGTGCTGCACGACAGCCGGCTGTTGACGATCGGTGGATTTGATGGCGCCGAGGTATTTGGAGATGTTTGGATCCTGGAGATGGCCGTACATGCGTATTATTCGCAGATCAGCCACTTCAATATCGAGCTGTAAGAAGGGAGAAGGAGATGAAGAAGACCTTGCTGCTACGAGATCAGGCCTGATTTCAAGGTTTGCGGCTCTGGCAAAGTGACATGGCAGAGAGGGTCCGTTCGTCCTGGCCCTGACGAACAGAAAAGTCTCTTTGTCAAAGGTGGCGTTGCGACTTGTACGTTGTTGATACCCGCTCACCGTTTATGTATTAGCGAATGGTACTTGCTTTTTATGTGTCACGAATGATCGTACGCACGTATGCGCAGTATGGCCCAAGGCGGCGTCTGTCTTGTGTGAAATAGGTAGTAGAATCTATTATCAGAGTACGTCAAATCTATCCTCGACATTTTCCCCCAAAAAGGTATTGTCGATGCTGTTGAGGTGACCAACACTTTCATAAGAATGTTCAACCACCCCCCCCCCTCCCCAAACAAGAATTGCATGCGCGCTGACAATCCTGACGCCCGATGCAAATAAACAGCACTTTTCGTTTTGAAACAGCCAGCCAGTCCTCTCCCCGCCCTTTGATCTGTCTCTATATATACCTGTTGCCAGTTGAGACCCCTGATGACGCCTTGATGATGCAATGCAGTCCATTCTTTTGTGAGAAAGTCTAGTTGGAAGGCTGCGCGGCCTTGTCGGAGGCTTTGGTCTACTTCTCCTTAGGCTCGCTGTTGACCTCCTTCTGTTTCTGCAGGCGGCGTTCCTCGGCAGCAACCATATCTGTGGACTCATGTCAGCATATGCGCCTTCACTCTTTCTTCTCGTGGACTTTATTGGTGATATATATCATGGGGACAAAAAAGTCGACTCACCCTTCCAGAGATCCTGCCCCTCGTACTCCTCCTTGTGTATCTTCTTCTCGATCAGGTGCTCATGCTTGGGATCGTTGGGGTCGAGGACCAGCACCGTCTCCCACCGGCCCTTGCCGCTCCGCGCGTCGCTCGTCTCAAACGCCGCCGTGGCGATGAGCACGGCCAGCGTCAGGCCCTGGGCGTAGACACGGGCCTGGACGAGCTTCTGCGCGGTGGAGAGGTAGCGGTTGCGGCCCACGATGGTCAGCGCGAGGCCCATGGCGGCGACCCACGAGACGGTGACGATGGTGTAGCGGTTCTCGCGGCCCCACTCCAGGAACCGGGCCGTCGCCGCGGCGCCGCCGCCCGCGGCGGCCTCGCCCTTGCGGGCCTCCTCGAGCGCGCGCTGCGTCTCGTCCTTGTAGAAGTTCATGGGGTCCTTGGCCTTCTGGAAGGCGAGCGAGTAGCGCTCCGCGGTGGTGATGGCGCCGAAGGTCGCGGCCGAGGACACGAGGAAGGTCCGGAAGGGCAGCGTGAGGGAGCGGAAGGCGGCGTAGCGCCGCGAGGCGAGGACGACGCCCGCCAGGCCCGCGCCGAGGCCTACGGAGCCGCCCACGAGGCCGCCCTTGAGGACCTCGTCGTAGTGGGCTTGTTCTTCTTCTTTGCTGATGACCTTCATTGTGGCGATTGGCTGGTGTGTTGGTTTCGAGGTTGTCGAATGTGAGGACGGGAGGTAAATGCGTTCCACCCGATTCTATCTCTCTAGGAGGGATCTGAAATGCTGATGCTGGGCCTGATCTCGGCTCTTCAGATCGATGTGCTACGTCGTGCGTGGTTGTAGCAACGGTGCCCGTTCGGTATACTGCGCTATGCTCCTGGAACCCGTTCGATGATGCGCCGGTAGGTACAAAGGTCGTCCGTTCGGATGGTCGCACAAGACCAATGGAGGACGCGTGTGGTATTGGGTATTTCTTGCTGTCCGTGGGATGCAGGGCACGATCAATAACAATTAGCAAGGGCTAAAGTCAGACTCTAAATAAGGTCTATGAACAAACACCAAATCCCCGCGGCGAATGGTTCGTACGAAGAGGATTTTGACGCGGCGAAGATGTCGTACCACTTTCTGAATCAAGTCTGACTGCAGGTTATGGACCGCCCCCCGAAGCACCGAAAAAAAGACGTGACGTAGACGGGATTATTAGAGCAAGTCAATTCGAGCCCTGTGTGCTTCCTCCGACCCGCAAGCAAACGCCGTCCGCGCCGCCTCCAAATCCCGAGTTTGCCCCGCTGCGGCTGCTGACAAAGGCTTGCTTCAGGGGCCAGCTGACAGGCTGGATTGGCTTCTGCGGACGCACCGTGGGGACTGGAAACCCTTTCAGCCTTCCCACTCAACCCCCGAGGAGGGATTCAGCCCGTTCCATTTTCGTGGCAGACGCCGGAGTGAGTTCGGTGTCTGCTGCGCTTTCTCGCTTTTGGATGGTGAAGCATAACTTCGCGATGATTCCCCGGAATTCGAACGCTCGGCTCTCTGCTTGGTCCCTTTGCCTCGTCATCCTGCCTTCATTGCGCAGTCTCTGCTTCCGAAATCGAAACGTTGTTTGTTTTTAATTGAGAGGCACAAAGATTGGTTCTCTGCGGTTGACTTCGGACCTCGCGATGCATGCTGCAACTACTGAGCACGACTGCCCCTCGCCCGGGAACCTCCCAACCAGAACGGGATATGCCGTGGCTGAGGAATCACGGAGCACAATTTAGAAGCACTGCCATGCAAGTCAGCAAGGAAAAGATCTTGTACGCCAAATACGATTTCAACATTCGCCTTTACGAAGGCGGCGAAATCGTAGGAGAGAAAGAGTAGTTGGTGGAGAGAAATGTAATAATACAACATGGCCGCAGCTACGGACCAGCCTAGTGGACTCGAACATATTGCGCGTCCGCTCCCATATCAGTTATGTCCCGGAGGAGGGAGAGTCCCCGGGCGGCGGGATACGCGGAAGTCGGTCCTCTCACGCTGACACGATTTCCGGCCGGGGGCGTCGCAGGGCTGTCGCTGGTGGACATTTCATTTGCAATCTCAACGCCCCGCGCACGCTGCTGTTGATCCCTTCTTTTACTAGCAGCTGGTCAGCGAGCTTCTAAACCCCTCCCCCTCCTCTTCTTCCTTGTGTGAAGGGAGATGATGGATGATGCGGGAGGGCAGGGCTGGCGGAGCTCCACCGCGGTGACACAAAGGTCTCCAGCGGTGAGGGCGATCCGCCCTTGTACCCAAATCGGGCCGCGATGTTTCATGCGTTACGCATCTTCATGTTGGGGAGAAGGGTAGGGGAGCGCCAGGGATGGCAGCGCCTATGGCGGTTTGGGCGGCCACGGTATACTGCGTAGGAGGTAACAGGGTTCACGATGCCCAAGCAGCCAAGTAAACATGCACGCCCTCGTGCTGTGCCCATCGTGACATTATTCGTGTGCAGGTTGTGCTGTGCAAAGTCTTCCACCCCTCACCGCACAAGATCGCGTCGCGACACGCATCGAGGCGGAACAGCAGATGGCCCCCCTCCTCTCCTCCCCGCTCTCTCTACTTCCGTACTTTGAGTGACGGTCGGGCTCGTCCTGACCGGCGGTGTCTCATGCCCGACGACGGAGAGAGGACCATCCTCGCTCACCTGGGTGACCCTGCCAGGGCTTAGCCCCTCCGGAGCGATGGGCTCTCCTTGTCCTGCGGATTCCACTTGATTCTAGAATCATTCTGGAAGGTTTCCCGTTGCCGCCGCCCAGCCGCCCAGCCGCCCAGCCGCCCTACCGTCTCGACTTGGCCCTGCATTTCATTTATCCGGGCAGTGGTAGTGGTGTTGAACGAAACAATATGTAATCTCGGCCGAGTACTAAGCTTCATGCCATGTGGTGACACGACTCAATGCCCTCGATCCGCCGGCGGGCTGTTTTTACAGCTCGCAGTCGCCAATCGCGAGGGGTGCATGACGGTAAGTTCCGAGATGGGTGGTGGTGCCGCGAAGCCCTTGGAGGGTGAGCTTGGCCTCTCCCAAGCTACCAAGTAGCTTCCGCATCCAGACACAGGCCGGTGATCAGCCAAATTGGCCATTCAAATAAACGAACCCCTCGCGTTTCGCGTCAGTGCCTGGAAAGATTGCACGGCACGCCTCCACAAGGAAGGCTTCACCCGAGGTACGATGGTACACCCTGGCTGGCTGTCTGGAACTTGGTCGGGTCGACAGTCGGCCCACGACTTGCCTCCCCACAGGAAGGGAGGGACAGAAGAGGGGCGCGCTTGCAGGTGAAGATCTGACTTCAGGGGAGCTTTGTTTTGATGCAGGCATTGGATGCAAGCACTCCAGTGCATGGACCTTCCTCCGGCGCAGGCGCGAGACCACACCTCTGGAGAGCCCGTGCCGCGTTCCACACTCGGCTATCGAGACTCCAGCGTCCTGGGAGACTCTTAAAAATCCTCCCGCGATTGTTGGATGAGTCCCTGGTTTCCGGCTCTCGGAGCTGTGGCCTGGAGGGTAACCTATCGACGTCCTCGATTCCCAGAAGCCTGAAGCCGAGGTTTACTCTTCCATTACGTATCATATTCGGTAAAAGCGTCCAGGTACGAGCTGAAGGGCCGGAGACAAGGTCCAGCAGAATACCGAGGATGTGTGTCAACCAAAAAAGCCACGTTTTTCTGCAAAATAGGGGTCCTACGTTTTGTCAGATCCCATTGGTCAGTGACGGACGACACGCCCGAGGTCCAGCCCAGTGTGTCACAGTCAACCAGGTTGTTGAAAGGTCAGTGTGGTCGAGACTGGGAGAGGCCAGGCGACGGACCAGGTTGAGAAGACTCGAGTGTGGGCCTGCGCAGCGCCACCGTACAAGCACATACCCCGCTGCGATCTCCCAGGCTCGAGCTTGTGACAGATGACAGGGAAACGCCTCGCACCGTGGAAACGGAGTCGTCACCGGGCAGATCGCATGCACCGCAGATGAGTGCAGCATCACAATAGGCCCGTTTGTGCGGCGACCCGTTGCGACGCTGCGCTTCACATACGGCCCCCGCGAGTCAAGGCTGCTTCGCGGCAGTTGACCGACTGGCGTCTGCGGAAAATCATCTCGTTTCGATCTGGAGACTTGTAATAGAGAATATTGGCCGGTAACACGATGATCTTGGCGATCACGTGTGTTATTAGATCCGGTTCGAGGAGGAGTTCTGCCAGGCTGCCTGCTTGTCCCTCAGTCCGCCAACGTTGTAGCGCCCAGGGACGAGAAGAGCGCTGGCTGAAGAGCGCATCCAATAAGACCTTGGGTTGGGACGGCGGAAAGGCTGTGGGTGGTCAGGGCTCACCCAATGAGTCAGTTCAATCAGCTCTTCCGAGTGCGGCAAGAGACAGCCTTGTTCAGGTAGGTTCAGCCGGTGGTCCGTGGCAAACGATTACTACTACGTTTGTGTTTGTAGTTGAGCGGCTGAGGGTTACCTGTTCGACGTCGGATGGCACTCTGCTAGGGCACTTTGCTTGTCTCGGAAGTACCAGACCGTACTGACGTACTTATTATACATGTGCTGCCCTGCGGTTCCGCTGAGTTCATGCCGGCCCGCCGCCTGGGCCGAGCCGGTCCTGTCACTGGGTCGTCGTGACCGCCACGAAACGTGGCGGTCTCGGTTCGATTGAAGCCTATCTTCTCTGTCTCTCTCGGCTGGTGTTGGAAACCGCAAGAGCCGGACTCGAATCCCCGGGCCGTCGAGCGAGCAGGACAGCCGTTTGTTGACTCAACTCGCAGAGGCAGTAAGATTGGATATCACCTAATCGTCTGTGCGAGCCCACGAAGATCTGGAGTGCGCCAGTCGCACGACGAGGTGATCGAGGCATGACTCTGTAGAGTTCGCACCCGACGGCTAGACTTCGAGGCCAGCCTGTCGGGCCCGTGCCGGTGCCTGGTTGCTGTGCGCCGTGCAGGTTGGACAAGATCGGACAGGCAAGTGGCGGAAGCCTCCCTGATGGTACATATGCACTAGCCTTTTCTCGAGCTAAGAAGGGATCCCATTGTTAGGAAATCTGTAGCTTTAGGGTTAGGGTGACACTGCCGGGCTTCCACCACTTGACAGGGACGACAGGGCCACTGCAGGACCCTTGGCGTCGATCATCCTTGAGCGCCAGTGTCTGGCCGACGTTCTCCACCGGAATTGATTGCGCACTGCTGTGAGGTGGCTTGCTCCTGCATGAGCACACAAGGGCACTAAAGGCACATTAGCATGAGCGAGTAAAGCGGGCATAAGCAAATCCTAGTTTCGCGTTCACTGCCGGTAGGGGTGTGGCAGATGGTGACGATCTCTGTCTTGATCTGCGCAAGCAGTGACAGCATCCAGCGTCGACGGTGGGCTTCCCCGCCCCCCCCCCAACAGGGCCCTCACCCAATGCACGGACGACTGAAGAGGCCGATCTGGAATGTCGTGCTTGATCGGACGATGCTGGGCGCGGCAAAGCCCGGCAAACGGTCGCTTGTACCGTGTAACTGCAGAGTAGGCCAGGCCGCGGTCCCGGCGGCCGCAGGGCTGCAGACAGATATGACGGTGCGGTGAGTTTCCAATGTCTTTGTGCAGACGACTCTTGGGACCGGTGTGGCGGTCATGAACGAGCAGACGCCGGCCCGGATGTGTGGCTTGACAGGGACAGCCTGGGCAGACGGGTGGTTTCGACCACAAATAGAAGAGCAGGTAAACGGCGGTCATGTCCGGAGCCCATTTCCTGTGTACGAAATAGGGCCAAGGACTACGGCAGGACGGTGAGCTGCCTTGGCTTACCTTGTCTTGCCTTGTCTTGACCTGACAGGGCAACCGGGTTTCTCAAATCAGAGAAGGCTCATGAGTTGCGGGCAGGCTAGTCAGGTTGCTGATGATGCATATCATAAACAATTTTTTTGAGGTCGATGTATTGGTGTCCTCGATGTTCAAGACTGCAAGACCTGCGAAACACGGAGACTGGTGAAGCAATATCGGAAAATGTATACTCCCCTAGGCTTGCGAGGCAGCTGCTCGTGTTCAGCGCTAATCATACATGAGCCCGACCCGGCCTAGTGTATATTTAGTAGTCGAGCCGCCTATGCCACTTCCCGTACCCGTTCTCTATGCAAACTGGTCGTGTTGAGGGCGTCATTTCAGTAGGTATCTGAGAAAAGACCATCGCACCAGTAATTAGCCTGGTCAGCGCCTGCCGGCCTGGTTTTGTTCTGCTAGTCGTGTCCTCCTTGCCTGCTAACTTTCCTTGCGGCAGGGAAGCAAAGCAAGGCAAGACAGACAGACAAAACAAGCAAGCCTGTCGTCCTGCCGTCGTGCTCAGACCGTATTATCAGACGCTACATTACTCGTGACGAACGTTCTCCAAACACTGTCCATCCCGACCTATTGAACTCTACCCTTGGTCCCTGTTTCCCGATCATAAACCAACATTCCACCTTTCCTCTTAGTGTCGCCCACACAAATCCAGTACATCCCACACAGGCCGCAGCTGGAGCACTCGCACGTGAGCCTGCCGCCTTCTCTAGTGACGGTCCCCCTTGGAAGTCACGAAGTCTACCCATTCCATCCCGGGGATCCCTATCAACCCCGCCAAGTACCTCTCCCATCCTGGGATCGTCGCTGTCGGCATACGTCAAGCTGGAGCCGTCTCACCGGAAGAAGTGAACCTCGTCCCTTCTCGTTGTGCTGGAGACTTTGCTCGTCCGGGCAACTGCTGCCAGTTCCTTACGTACTGTACATGCGTCGTTCATATTATGTGTGCCGTCCCCTGATGCGCCTGGCCACCCCAGACAGAAGAAGCAAGGCATTGCATAAGTAAAGATTAGACTTACTGTGTACATACAAAGTCCGCGCTTCCTCGACGCTGCCCGTCTTCTGGAACTCTCCCGACTCCTTCCTCTTCCCAACTGACTAAACCTCGAAGGAAAACATACTCCTGCTGTTGTTGTTCTAAAATATCCAGTGGTTTCCGTTGCCTTCTTCCACACGCACACACACACCGTTGACACCGCACACAACATCACGCCCAGAGGTGGCAAGGCTGCGAACGGATATACCACTGCATCCTGGCATTAAAAGCGCCGGATGCCACCCCGTCTTGGTCTTATTGCAGACGTCGAATTCAATAACTACCCGCGCTTGCCCTGGGCCGCCTACTAGTACTACTACTCCTCCTTCTACAATTAGTCCTGTCTTTCTTCCTCGTTGTCTGCCTCTCTGCCTCTCGGCCCGATATATTCTGGCGATCCTCCAGTGGCCTGCGACTTGCCGCCAACCGTGACCCAACCCCGTCACCGTCTGTTGTTACACAGAACCCAAAAGGACCAGCGACAAACGCGAAGTGGGAAGATACCCGGAACGGCCTAGCCTCTAGTCCCGACCTGTCACCCACCGGTAGTGTCGCCGCTCGATGACCCATCCACTCGTAACTGGCGGGTCTATCCTGTGTTATTAATTCCGCCGCGCACACACTGCCCTGTCTTAGTTTTGAAATCCAACCTATTTTATCCTACCTCTTTGGACATACCATCCATCCTTTTTCTCCTCTCCCCTCTATCGTCGTCTTCATTTTTTAATTCCAAGAAAAAAAAGCGCCGCAGACGAGCCCTCGACTGCGCCGCGCGCTACCATTCCACAACGCAATGTTTAAGTCATTCTGGGAGGGCAACACGATTACAAGCAGTGCGCGACCGAGTACCGCCGAAGACCCGCAGACCAGCACTAGACAGGGTCCAGGGCCAGGACTGTCTGGTCCGAACGGAGGAACAGCATCATTTGGGCCCACCGAGTCGCGGTCGTCGTCGCATCCAACTTCGCCTTCGCCAGCGCCAACATCCACTCCCGCTTCCAGGCTCACCACGACTCCCACTTTCACGTCTACCTGTACCGCCCAGCCCGCCCAGCAACGCCAGGCCGCCTCGCGCCCTCGCCCGCGCCCACACTCCACCCACCTCGCCCACTCGCCATCCCAGTCCCTGTCGGGCCTTTCCCTGGCCAGGGCGAATCTCGGTACCGGCACTGACGCTGCGACAATTGCGACTGCGAACCTGACGCCTGCAGGCCCCGGCCCCAGCACCAGCACCGATAACAATTTCTCTAGTTATCGTGCATCGTCGTCGTCCGCCCTCGTCGACTCTCCTGCACCCTCCTCCGCCTTTGCACCACCCACGCCCGCCGACACAGACACAGACACCCCTCATTATTCCTCCACTGCGAATTTCACAACCTCAGTCGCCCAGTCGCCCGGGACTTCGAGCCGCCGCTCTATCACACCTTCCACTGCGTCTCCGACCCCACAGCCCGTCACTCCCAAGTGGCCACTGCTGGGCGAGCCCGGCGTCGACAACTGCGCCGTCACCAAGGCCGCCGATCTTCCCGTCAGCCTTCTGACCGGAATTCAGCCCAGACCAGCCTCACCCGAGAGAGCACCCTTCCACTCTCCAGTCGACAAGATCGGCGCAGACTCAACAGCGCACGCTGTCCACATCGCCGACGCCGACGGTGATATTCAACTCGACGATCTCGAAGACCTGCAGTCCTACGCGGGAGCCTCGACCGCCGACTATCTGTCCCAGCAGAACGACACGCCCCACGAAACATCTGCCCAGTCGTCCGACTCCAACAACATGACCACCGGTCCCTTCGACTCGGCCATGGGCCGCAGTCGCCAGGACTCCTTCGTCGGCACCAAGCCGATCTCCATGAACATTACAAATCCGAACCGCGATCATGGCAACCGCCCAAGGCGCGAGTCCCTGGCTGGTAGCATGATGGGCGGCAGCCTGATGGGTGGCATAAGCTGGGGCGGGATTTCTGTTGGCAGCTTCATAAGAGATGAGTATGTGGTCACCAATTTGACGTCCCCGAATGATTTACCTCTTCTTTCATCCTATCCCTCCTATCCGGTTCAACTGTTCACGCTGCACATACTGTTGTTGCAATTTGCGAGGCCCGCTGCTTCACCGACTCGGGTATCCACCCGCGCGTCTACGTTGGGCCACCATTTCGAGGATCGTGACTAACATGGCTTTGCGCGCAATCACAGGGTGTTGGCGGGAACCTCGCCATTCGTCACCCACGGCCAGTCGCCGTCGATACAATCGACTTCATACCTTCCCAAACTAGAGCAGACATTTATGCGAGACTTCCGATGCTGCGACCGAACATGGCCCACGCTGCACGATCTCCTGCAGCACTACGAAGAGCATCACCATGCGAACCCGAACATGCAGATGAGCAGCCCGCAGGTCAGCAATTTGAGCAAGCAGGGTCTGTTTCCCATGCAGGGCACTCCTCGATCAAACAGCCGTACCATGCAGCCCAACGTCACGTCAATGGGTGTAAGTCAAAATGGCCTGTCGGGCATGGGAATGCAGATGCAAGGCCAGATGGGCCAACAGAATCGGCAGTTCGGCGGCATGGCCGGCGGGAGCATGAACATGGGCGGGATTTCTTCAATGATGCGACAGCAGACTTCGATGCCAGGCACGCCCAACCAGAGCCAAGCTCAGCTGTCGATGAGCGATGAGCTCGATGCGGTCGGGGACATGGAGATGGACGAGATGATGGACGTCGACGACAGCCAACGCACCATACAGCAGACTCGCCAGATGTTTGGACAACAGCAGAGGCCGCAGCTGCACCTCAACAGCGCCGGGCTGAGCGGTTTCAACCAGCAGGCATTGCGTACCTCCACGCCAACTACACCTGGCGCAGGAGGATTCGGCTTCCAGAACAACCCGACGGTGTCATCGGTCAACACGCCGACTCTGGGTAATCAGCCTTACCGCGGCCAGTTCCAATCGGACTCGTCCAACCTGGGTACACCACCTGGCGAAATGATGGACGACGATATGTCGGGATTGCCAAAGATGGATTCTCTGGGCAACATGAATATGAACCTCAATGGGTTGAACGGACTGAACATGTCGCAATTCGGTCTTGCTGCTTTTGGAAATGGGAACGGCAACAATCTCAACAACAACAACTTTGGGACGATTTCTGACCCTGGCAAGCAGCTCTTCAGTCCGGGCGGAGGCAACATCCTGACACCGGAGCAGCAGACACTACAGTCGCAATTCGCGCAATTTGGTATCGATGCCAGCATGTTGCCCCCTGGTACCGACATGCAAGCTTTGTTGCAACAGCTGTCTCCTCTGGCCATCCAAGAAGAGCACAAGCCTTTCAAGTGTCCAGTCATTGGGTGCGAGAAGGCTTACAAAAATCAAAACGGTCTCAAATACCACAAGACGCACGGTCACTCAACTCAACAGCTGCACGAGAATGGCGATGGCACATTCTCGATTGTCAACCCAGAAACCAGCGCTCCATACCCTGGCACCCTGGGCATGGAAAAAGAAAAGCCATTCAAGTGTGACGTTTGTGGGAAGCGTTACAAGAACCTGAATGGTCTGAAATATGTAAGCTGATATCAATCGCACAATTGACATTTGAAACAGTTTGATCTGACAATGACACAGCACAAAGCACACTCGCCACCTTGCGATCCCGACGTTGTAGCACGGCAGCAGAATGCCATGGCCACATTGGCTGCCATCAGCGGTAATACAATGGGTATGAACATGACAAACTTTGCCACTCTCAACCCAGGACTACCCAACATCGGGGAGGAGGCCCAATAGGATGGGGCGAACCACGAATCGGAAAGCATCATGGAAGAGGAGCATGGCGAAGAGCCAGTAGAGGAGTCGGAAGTGCCTGTCCAGGAGCTACATGACATGTTCATCGAGGAGCCAGACGACGATTCCGCCGAGGAGCCCGAAGACTTGTCCGTGGAAGAGCAGAAGCCGGAGCCGGAGCAAGATCAGTTGCCAATTACGACACCGAAACCTCCTCGCCGTCAGACTGACACGTCGCCACGACACAAATGTACCGTGGTGGATCCCGGCACCGGCGAGCCTTGCAACGCAGACTTCTCTAGGGCAGGGTAAGACACAATCGCGCTCTCCACCTGTTTTGTGTGATGTTTAGTGTACTGACAACTGCTCTCAGTCACTTAAGGCGCCATCGGGAAACATTCCACCACCTCTCCTCTTCTACATTTCCATGTGATGTTTGCAAGAAGGAACGGGCCTTTAATCGTCTCGATACTCTTCAGCGACATTACCGCCAGTGTCATCCGGGCATTGAGCCACCTTCCGGTCGGACTGGTGTCTAAATTTGCCACCTTCGCCGGTGATGGATTAATACGAGATGACCGCCTGGCACGAAGCCACTCTCCTCAACCATGATCTTTCAGGCTCGTGGTTCACGAATCACATCTACTCCCATCCGAATCCGAACACCATCCAATCACCCAGCGTGTTTTCGACGAGGAGATGGTGCATTTCAGCATCTGGGCCGGCGTTGTTTCGACCTAGACTTTGAAGGATTCCTCGTCATTATACCCCCTTATACCCAAAGACATAGAATGCAGGCTGTTCCCGATTTCCTTTGACCTTCCTCTTCATCGGATGGTTCACGGGCCGACATCGAAGTCGCCTGCTAAATGGTTTCCATTCACGACGTTCAAAGTTTCAGGTTGGCTAGAAAACGAAGACCTCGAAGCTCTCGACCTCCGTACAACGACGTTGTGTTTGGAATTACGGCTGGAAAAACAACGAAGAAAAATTAATAATGGCCCAAAAGGGTGGCGGCGTACTAGGAGCGAGCAGAAATAGACTATGTCCGCATGGTTCGTGCGACGGCGGAAAAAGACTCACCTCCTCTCTGCCTACCTCTTTTTTCCCTTTCTTTGATTTGTGTTGAATCTCCCATGAGTTTAACGAGCAAGGCCTACCAAAACAGAAGTTTCAGAGCGTGATGAAGGATTACTATTAAGTTGCTGAGCGTTCGTGTTGGGCAGACCGAGAAGTGTGATGTCTTTTGCCTTGAAATTTTTTTTTTTGTTTGTCCCTGGCGATGGAAATAAAAATGGTGTCTAATTCGAGGGCGTTGGGTTGGAAAAGAAGAAATCAAAATTTTCTATGTAAGAGGAGCGATATCTCCAGTCCACGAAGTACCAATACATTCTGCTCTGTTCTACTTCAAACACGCAGTTCCGGACCACGGCCCAAGTGAAGGTATTCACACATGTTCGCAGGGTCGACCAAGCTGGGGTTTCGCCAACTGCGTTGCGTCGCCTTGACCACCCCGTCTCCGTCCCAGGTTCCTTTCTCAGGTAGTAAGAGGGGAGGGGGGGCGCCGTTTCGACCTGTCTTTGTGTGTCAAGCATCCATGTCCTCAACCTGCGCGACGTTACATCCAACGAACTGATAGATTTGCCATACCACGTGCCGCTCCATGCTCGTCGCCTGGGATGATGGCAGTCTCTTGCGTCATAGTTGGCGTAGACGCTCTGGACGCGAGTCAGTCGCGACCTGGAGGGGAAGGAAGATCCGGGTTCGCTGAAAGCTGGCTGGCCAGGGGCCGGCGGCCGGGCCTCCAGGCTTGCAGGCTCGACAGGACAACCCATCCGCCGCGGCCGCGACACTTTCACACTCCCTCCCCTCCTTTTTCTTATGCGGCCCTCCCGAGTTGAGGAAGAGGATTCTGCCAGTGTATACATGTGCCAAGTGTGTGTTAGGGGGAAATGAAACAAGCAAGGGTCCAGGTAAGCAAAGTTGGCCAGCTTCTCCTCTGCCCAGGTGTGGGGAACTCCCGCTCGCGGCAGGGCAAGGTGAGGCCGCCTGGGCAGGCGGCAGGATGTGGTTTTTGGTTCGTGACTGACTTGGTGACTTGCAAGCGCGGAGGGTCCTTGGACGATCAGCCTTGGAAAGATCAGCCTTGGAAGACCGGTCAAGGAAGGGCGAGTCAAGTCAAGTTTCTTCCAGTCGGCCTATCGGCCGAAATCTTGCTCGGCCGTCGATCGATACGGCCCGGCGTGGTCTCTCTTCACACACGCGCGCGCGCACACACATTCTCTCGCTATGAATACCGGCTCGCCGGTTTGGGGAGGGGGACTCGATGGAAGGAAAGGGTGGGCGCGCGCGCGGCAGGCGGAAACGGGTCCCTGACCTCGTTCCCACTGGCGAAAATTCCCGACGAATAGGATGAGATGAATACTGTGCCAGACGAAGATAGATAGGTCATTTAGGCGCACTCGGCTGCGACGGGATGACCTCAGCTCCCTCCCCACCGCCCAGGGCCCAGGCCTCAGATGAGACGAGACGAGCGTCCAAATGTGTTGTACGCGACGTACTTATGTCGTCATGATCGATAAGGACGGCCTTCCAATAATGTTCCCGTCGGATATTTATTGTGCGAGAGTTGTGTGTTCCAAGCACGTATGGGACGCTCTCGGAGGGGGAGAATAAGGTTCGGGAGAAACGGTCGCGAGACGGAGGCTGGACGTGCGGCTGTGACAGCACAAGTAGTAGCAGCCTACCGGGCCGGTGCTCACGGGAGGACAGTACCACGGAGAAGAGTTTCGACTCGTTCTTGGTTTGCAACTTGGCACGAGGAGCTGCCGTCCTGTGGATGAGGAGTGTACGCGGGCCCTCTTCTACTTGCCCTTTTTCCACAACCAGACTCAAACTTGCTGTAGCCCATCCGGGGTGTTGAATCACTCTAGACGATGGCTTCATTTTGTCCTCAACGTTGCTGGTCAGTATCTTGCATGTGCCTCCCTTGCGGCTGTTCTATGTGGTCTATATCGTACCGGGAACGGGTTACCAGCTCGTATTCGGGAGCTTGCGATCACAAAATACCAGGAGCTATGTGCACACCCGGGTCCAGATTGACCTGAGAATATCAACAGTGGAGGGAGATAGTTGTCGTGGTTGTTTGTCTGTCCAGCTGGAGGCAGACTTTGAGTCCGGCTCGATCGAGGCCAAGCAGAGTCGGGCCTGGAATCCAAGAAATCGGCATACACTATCACCGTTGCTCCCTCTTGTCCTGGGCAGGTGGCAACAAAGTACACCAAGCGTTGGCTTCATATGCTCAAGCTTGTATTGCACCGGGGATTCTCACGCACACTGAGGGCCAACTACGGTTTTTCGACACTCGAGAGCACAAAGCAGGGTGTCTAGTCGTCGCCCCCTACCACAGAAGGCGGAAGGAAGCTTGGGATCTGCAACACCACTACAGATCACACATGAATCATCACTCGCTTCGTCCCAAGTTGAGCCAATGATACTTTGGCTCCGTTCGTCCTGACACTTTCTTGTCATCCGAGGGCGCTTATCAGAATCCTTCCGTGGGTTTCCGCAGATTGATTTGGTGTTTGGGCCAAGTGCGCATCACATCCCATCACAATGCCCTCGAGCACTCTTTCACAATGACCCTGCCTGGGATTTCCAACCTGTACGCAAACCGTAAGGGAGACCGAGGACGACTCAGTATGATGGGCACATGACGTTGTCCAAGAAGATTTGGAAGCCACTGTCGGTATCATTGTCTTGGTGTCCACGGGTGGTGCTCATCACATTTCTGGACCTAGTTGACCAGGTCATCAGCTGTTCTGCGCATGGGAGAGCTGATGGCCGTCGTAGTGAGTATAGCCATCGTACATCGGGGGAGGAGGGCAACAAAAACGGGAAATGGATATCCGGGAGGGGTAAATCGGACCTTGCGTGGCATGTGCCCTCTATGACCAGAAATGTATATACCGTACAATTCTCAACGCCTCCTCTATCCCTCTTTTATTGCTCGTCTTCTTCTTTCCTTTTTTTTTCTCTCTCGAGCAATTCAAAGTAGCTTAGATCTACTATGTCGCAATGGGATGACAAGAGTCTTGAAATCGACTTTCAGGGTATCTGGTTGCTCCACTTTGCAAATCCATCGAGCGAATACAGACGCAGCGACGTGAGGAAGACAGAAGTCCAAACATTGCTCAACGGGGAGGAGGCTTGTCTTATAGTTCCATTGGTCTATAGCACGATGATATAAGATGTGGTTGATCTCTCCACCAACTCAATCCTATAATCCTGGGTAACAGGTCGTGAAGTGAAATGCTTCAAGTTATACGCAATATGACCAGTAATATCGTGGCTGGCAAGAGTGAAGACAAATACTGTGAATGATCTTGCCAAGTCCATGGTGTGAAGAGACTACCGAGCCAGACATTCGCAGCCAAAAGATCAAGAAGGGTTCCTTACAAATTCTATATATCTCATGTTCTGTCGGGCCTCCAACGCAGCTGTTCTCCGAGGTCTTTGTAAAAGACACGCACAAGCGACTTGATGGGTTTCCACATGCGTCTGTGGATTTCCCAGTGACGAATTTCTCCTCTTGGAACTCAAACAGCGCCGTCACATGTTCTCTGCATGAAAAATATGCTAGATGGAATCTTCGGAGGGGGCGTAGAAGCCGTGGATTCCGCAGGATCTTGTTCTCCAGCACATGATCAGGTAGGATACTGTTCTCGAGGATGGTCGTTCTGGCCGAGGACATTAGGGTATACCTGAACAGACATCCCGAGCTCCTTGTGCGTCATCCAACGGAGCGTAATTTTGAAGTCTGTATAATCATGCCAAGTGAAAGTATCGTCTCTAAGTCTGAAATGGCGCTGCTTGATCGAGGAGGAAAAAAGGAAAGAAAGAGAAAGGAAAAGAAAAGGAGGGGGGGGGGGGCGCTCGAGGTACGAGGATGGTCGACCAGCGAGACTCGCCTCGTCTTCGGGTCTGAGGTCAACTGGCACGATCCACTTACCGATTCTTGAGTACGTTAGATCCGCCTTTGTCCTCCAAATACACTTCGTCGAGGTGCTCCTGGGCACTCTCTCCAGTTGACGCATCCTGTTAGCGGTGGCCGCCGCCTGTCACTATTCATTCTTCCAGCACTTGACTCAGCCCACCCGGCCTGGGAAGGCATAGTGGACACCCAAGGGAATATACTAACAATTTTCGAAGACCCAAAGGATATTGCGATTGAGGGCGGTCTTGGAGTCTCTGGACGACGTCTCAGCCGTCTCGAAGCCAGGGCAGAATCCAGATGCCACTTCCTTCTACTAGAGCTATGGTCCGCTTCCAAGGTCCTCAGGTCCTGACTTAACAGAGCGTTTTCGCACTGCTCTGAAGAGGCACAAGACGAATTTGTTCCACAGCAGTAGAGTTTATTTGTGTGACAAATTGTGGTAGGAGGAACGGGGGGCAGGCATATTCACAGGGCATTCACTCGAGGGGCTAGCTATAAATACGTGGCCCTGGGCCGTCGATGGCTTTCTTTCCTTCTTCCCTTGAATTTAACGCCGTACTTCACACTTTATTTGACCCCCCACCAGCGCCCACAATATGGTTGGCAATGTGAAAATCACACACACACACTTACATACACGTATGTATTACTATGCACAGATAACCACATTAACTCAACTTTCCTACAATCGAAGTTTGCCTTTTAATGTACGCTACTTATCGATTAGAGATTTGCGATTGAAGACCAAATGGCATTGGGTCGCATCTCTGCATTCATTTTAGCGCTTTCAGCCGTGCAGGGTTTTCTTCCAAGTGGGTGTTCTGTTGCACCATAGATTCCCAAGAAACTTACTTGAGTCCAGGTGTGCTGAATATCTGATAAGTGCCCAGTTGAATTATCAAAGACTTCAAATGCTATGAGAGGTATACATGTGGTTGTTGTAAAGAGACGTCCGAGACCTTCGCAAGTATTGCAACTCCAGCCAATATTATAATGGATATGTATCTATAAATCTTTTCAGGCTCAGATTTCTTTTTGACATAACAAGATTTGTTCATACATGATCAGCACGCTTTTGTATGTAACTAATGATAATGTGGGCGGGAATCATTTGGCCTCATTCAACCAGGATTAAGCTTACTTACAGTATGGACAACCTTCTGACCGTGTTCGGGCAGGTTAAAATTATCAAGGGCTTATTCCGTCCCGAGGTCATGCTATTGGAACATGTTCAATTTATGTGGGCGCTGGTGGGGGGTCAAATAAAGTGTGAAGTACGGCGTTAAATTCAAGGGAAGAAGGAAAGAAAGCCATCGACGGCCCAGGGCCACGTATTTATAGCTAGCCCCTCGAGTGAATGCCCTGTGAATATGCCTGCCCCCCGTTCCTCCTACCACACACATCATAGTCGTCATTTGCAGGAGTCCCCACCAGCCAGTAATAAGAATGGTATCGCTCAACAACATCGATGACTGGGTCCACCGGGGCGCCGATTCCTTCTTATTTTTCTGCCTGGCACTATCTTGCTCTGTTATTTCTTCAATTTCATCGGGTTGGAATTGTCGTTGGAGACGACAACAAGAGAGGAGGGAGGGGTTGGGGTGAATGATTGTAGGTAAATGAGTGAGTATACCAAGGTATGTGTGTGTGCGTGTGCATGTCTTTCCCCCCTTCCTCTCTCTTTCTTTCTCTCTGTGTGTATATGCATGGGCGTATATATATATATATATATGTGTGTGTGTGTGTGTGTATCTTTGTGTGTATATATGTGGGTATCTGTGTGTGTGTGTGTGTGTGTGTCTGTGTGTATGTAAGTGTGTGTATGTGTTTAGGTGAGTGGGTGTAACTTAGTAAGTGTATGAGCGTATGGATGCCCAGTGTGTGTATGTAGGGGTATATGTGTCTAGGTGAGTGGATGTAGATGGGTGGGTGTCCTAGTATGGATGTAGGCGAGTAGATGTGTGGATGTAAATGGATGGGTGTATAAATCCGGTTCCAATGAATACCAACCCGCGTCAGCTGTCTCACTGACGTTTACCCATCCACATGCATATATAATATGAGAACGGATATTTGCAGCGCTGTTTTTGGATATTTGAGCGCAAGTGGGCCCGTGTGGGTCCGTTCATCGCTAGCGCATCTCTGAATCAGCCCCACTATCTGCAACCCAGCCAAAATCGCAACAATATAGATATAGCGCATATGTCACAGCAATAATAGCTTTCATTTAGTCAATTACACTCTTATTTTCTTTCCGTCTTTGCTTCCTTATATATATTATATCTTTATACTAATTTAAGCTAAGTTAGTAAGTTAGCTAAAGCTAGCTAACGGCTATAATTTGCTACTATGCTGACATTTTAACCCTTATAAGCGCTTTTGTTTTTTATATCTAAATAAATATAATTAAGTGCAGCTGCTATAGCTGCAACGCTGCGATTTAAAATTTTAATAGTGTAAACGTTATTTTTAATGCTAATTTAACTAATTAATATTGTTTTTATGCCTAAAAATATTATATAGCGATATATGCAGTTAAAAGTTATATAGGAAGAAATTTTAAGTAAAGGTTATAAACTTGCAAAGGGGATTACATTAGTTAATTAAAGGGGTGGGCGGTTACGTGGGTGGTGGGGTTGCAGGGGTGCAACGTGTAAACTCTTATCTAATCGGAGGGCGGCGTTTAATTGGCTGCAGCGGCTACGCTAGTGAGCTTGCGCTCAAATATCCGAAAACAGCGCTGCAAATATCCGTTCTCTATAATATAGCAGCGACCTCCGTCTCTGAATAACGTACACCAGATAGGATCCACAACACACTGTACTGTACTCACAAGCGTAGGACCGGAGTGCTTTATGCATGGCGGGTCCTTTGGAACCCAATTAGCACCACGCTACGTCTCTCTAGCTCAGCAATACCTTCGAGCTCGGACATAGCCTATAGGCCGAACAGTTTTCATCAACAAAAAGTTTGCTATATAGAGGTACGATACACACTCACCTCAACCAGCCCACCGAGCTACTTTCTGAGTAAATCAGAGATTAATCTTTCGTAGTATTAACAATACACGTGAGACCTTTGGTATGTAGACAAACAGCGTAGTATCACGACGGACGGTTGACGCTGTACTTCTTGTTGCGGGTGCACGGGCTTCACGGCTAGCTACCGCTTTGCTTCACGGGCTGGGTAACATTAGTGACCTTAGGGCTCGGGAGTGTGTGCCGGGCTTGCCATTCAACATGCTAGATATTTAATGTCCAAGTTCTATATCAGCAGGTTAAAACCGGGACATGACGATATCGCAAAGGCTAGTTCATAGCCGCAGCTGAGACGGCCCTCCAGCGCCAGACCTGGCACCGTGCCAGCTGCCTTGCAATGTATTGTACTGTACTTTAGTGATTACTTGCCTCACCGCAAGGCCGGCTTGATCCCTAAGGCAACCGGGATCTAGCGCTAAGCACAAATCCTGGGCCCTAGCTGAAGGGCTGCTGAGCTACCTAGGTACGAAGGTACCCAGGTAGAGGACAACACCAAACTTCGAGCGCTTGGGCTCCCCGACGCCCTGGAGCCCTGCCCCTGTCCCGCTACCCATGGCCAACTTCATAACCCGCAGGCCTTTCCGTCCGCGTGCCGATCCATTGCGCCTCCAGCGACCGACCAAGGAGTCCAGTATCCATCAGCTTTCATCGCAACCTCGACATCGAACCTTGCCGTGCCCACGATGGCTTCCACTTCCAGCATGGCCTATCGCGCTGCTTGTCCTCTTGGTCGCCTCGCCCTCGGTAATCAACCCAAATACATCTCAGCCATTTGGACCGCCGAGGCCGTCGAATTATGTGTTCGAGACGAAGGCGCCGTCACTGATCGCAGGAGAAGCATTGGCTATCTTCTTCATTCTCCTCTTCACCACAGCCAGGATCTACGTGAGGCTGTTCAAGAAGAGAAGCTTTGGCCTAGACGACTTTTTTATCCTTCCGGGTGCAGTAAGGCTGTCTCGACGTGTTGTTTTGCCATCTTCTTTTTCCGCCAATACTAACGTATCTAGATGGGTGCTTTGGCCTACCTGTCGCTCGATATTGTTTCTCAGACTAAAGGCTGCTTGGGAAAGCACCTCTACGACTGTACATACACTGAAGTCTACTGGTTCTCGCGCCTAGCATCCATCCAGGAGCCCGTATTCTACTTCTGCGTGTTCTGCATCAAGCTCAGCGTCGCCTTTGCCAACCGGCGCATCACCGGTCTCGCGTCTAAAAGATGGATGAAAATACACTGGGCCTTCATCAGTCTCTTCACGGTCCTGCTGCCTATCACAGTCTGCCTCCAGGCCTTCCAATGCGTACCAGTTCCGAGGCGTTACTCCTTTATCGACATGGGCCGCATCACCGGCCCAGGCCAGCTCAGATGCATCGATGCCACGAGCGTAAGCATTTCGACGCGAGTCCTGCACATCGTGACGGACGTCGCTCTGATTTCCGTACCCATCGTCATCTTGGTTAGGCTTCACATGCCAGCCAAGAAGAAGGCACGCCTCATTATCATCTTTGCCCTGGGTGGCATGTCCACGATCGCCTCGATCCTTCGAAACCTCACCGTAATGCGCTTCAACGACGACATCACGTGGCAGTATTACGATGTTTACGTTTGGAACACAATCGACATCTGCTTTGCAGTTATTGTAGCCTCGCTGCCTGCGCTCAACAGTTCTCTGGACACTGGGCTTGCACGCTTCAAGCGGTGGTCCAGCCTATATTCCGCTTCAAGGGTTTCCAGAAAGAAGAGAGCACAACCTGACGGGGAAGCCTCGGAGACGCATGTCGGTATAGCCCTCCACCAGCCCTATCTTCAGGACAAGAAGAGGTCCGACTCTTTTCCAGAGACAGAAGGAAGCCATGGGACTAGGGGTCCGAGAGGGGTTTACACCCACAACGGCTTCAACACTGAGGACCGCAGCCTCGGAGACACCTGGGTATGCAGCCAGGATTCGCTCCAGATTGTTGAATAAATGGACAGGTCGTTCAATGGCTAGATTATGTGTTTGTAGTAAAATCGATGAATGTGTGTTTGAGCGGTGCTTGCTTTTCTGCCACAGGCCCACAGCCTTCATCCGAATATTCAAATTCCAACACGCAAGACCAATAACGCTCGCCTACGGCCATGTCGAGACAAAGCCTTCAATGTTGCTTGTTTCGACCAAGAGGTGGATGCGACTGATGCCTAAATCCTCGTGACCCAAGTAGGGCGAAGCCACATTCCAACAGAACAATGCACATCTGCCTCCGCGTCCCAATGAGGTGCTCCGTGTAACAATACCCGGTGCTGATACGAGACGGCACATGTGACAAGTCAGATAGAGGTGCGAGGCAGGGATCAACGGCGCAGTGTTTCCGGCTGCTGACGTGTGCGTTGGGGGCGAATCACGCGCATTACGCGAAATGCACAGTGGACAAAGGAGGCTCTGAAGCACCACGATTCGCTTTGAGCCACTGCAACCTTAGATGGATATTATCAAACCCACACCGAAAATCACCCAACACTAACAACCAACACCAAAAATCAACCACACTCCGAAACCGGTCTCTCTCTCGGCCAAATCAAAACCAGTCCACACGTCCAACCACGAACGCGGGGCAACATACCACCGCCACCACCATCACCATCATTACCACCACCCGCCAACAGACAGACCGCACCACCAGCGATGTCCTGGGCCCATAAGCTCTCCGCAGCAGCCTCTATTACCTACGGCGGGCTGTGTATAGCGTCGGCTCTCCCCTTTGCTGGCGTGTCTGTCCCCTGGACCATATTTCGGCGTTCTGACGATAGTTCGTGGGTTGACTACTATGCTGAAAAGAATGCATGGATGGCCCGGCTCTCTGGCGACCGCCTAACGCCCCGCCAGGCTGGCTACGCGGGCGCCGCTTTGCGCGTTGCCGTCGGCCTCTGCTGCATCTGGGGACCGCCCGTGCGCGAGGCCGCGCTCCTGGCCAACGCCGCCGTCGTAGCGCGGGGGACGGTTCTTGCGGTTCGGGACGGGCGGCCTATGCGTCCGCAGTGGACTATGCTTGGTGCTATTGCCTTGTGCCTTGTGTTGGGAAGGTTGTGAGCATGTGTGGTGCTCGAGGAAAAGGTCTCGGCGAGTGATCTTAGAAGATAATGCATCCCTGTGCACGCTTTGAAATATCTAGAACGGCTTCAAACTATCTCAACCCTGAAAAAGATCCTGCGTTCCTTGTCACCAGCGAAGAATCTTTCCTTGGTCTCCCACTCTTCGCCTTTCTCCGCTCTCCCCCGTGCTCGCTCTCTCGCTTCGTCCTCATCATAGTCGGCCCATACCCTCACCTGCAAGCCTGCTGCCTTCGCGGCATTCTCAAAGAGGTCAATCAGAGTCTCCCTGCTCTGCCGATAGATGGTCTTGTGTTCATCAGGCTCGCACAGCGGCGGCTTTAATACCAGCTCACCAGCATCCAGGGAGCCGGTCTGCGTTCCAATAACGGTGGAGCCCGGCGCCGCCTTCAGCAGCTTCATGATGTTCTTGCTCACGGCGATCTGCTCAGGCAGCGCGAAGACGTGCAGGAACATGGTAACGTGGACCACGTCCCACGTGCCTCTGGTCCTGGCTAGTTGGTCCTCGTCGGAGAAGATGTCGCCCGTGATGAAGTGAGACGGGCCCAAGCGGTCGCTGTCCTTGAACAGCGAGTACCCGGCGTCTCTGAAGCCCGGAAGCACGTCTGCGCCATAGAGGCTCGACAGTGACGCGCCGCCGTGGGCAAGTGTGCGGACGTCCTGGCCAATGCAGGTTCCGAGATCGAGGAACTTCGGGGCAGGGCCAGGGGCGTTGCTGTGGGTGGTGAGCTGCTCAAGGACGCGGGTGTAGTCCGGGTGGCGGAGAAGTCCTTGTTCGATGAACCAGAATTCGCCTATGCATGGCCAGGGGAAGACCTTCCAGGCTTCCTCGCGCTGTGAGCCCTGGTCAGTCCATGTTGATTGATCCCGGTTTGGCCCGGTGGGCGTCAGGACGAGGACCTACAACTTGATAGATATGAGGAACAACGTCGTCAGGTGGGATGCCACTCCATTCTTCCAGGAGCTTCCGGAACGTCGGTTTTAGCTTGTACTCGAAATCATCATGGTACCAAGGTAACTTGGTCGAGCGAGCGACGTGCTCTTCAGGAAGCTGTTTCCATTTCTCTGCCTCAGCAGTCATGGTGAGGTCGATCTTGATGGTCACGAATGGAGGGTGCCAAATGATTCGGCTGTCTGAGGAGGCAATGCGGACTACGGTAGCGTACTTAAGTACCCAGTGGGAGTGTTTAACAAGGCTGTCAAGATTCAAGTCACCGTTGCCACCCCTGCATACCGTGCGAGGCTGTGCGCGGTCGCACTGCAGATAAGCTGACGTCCTAACGTACCCGCTTCTGATCTGCCGCGCCTCCTGATCTACCGTACCTCCGCCCGCACAACCACCCTTCCTCTTTTTTTTTTTTTTTTTTTTTGGTTTCATTACTTGCATGGAGGCCGTTAGGCCTATGGCAAGGCAGCTATCTAAAGCTACTAGTACTATAACCTACAGGTATTTCCGCCCCTTGACAGACTAGTCTCTCTAGTCTAGAGACAACCTATACATCCTACTAACACTGTATCTTCCAGGGGTTTCAGAACGTAAAAAGACCGTTTGTAGCCGCAAGGCTATAAAATGCTCTCTGGCGGGGAATTGAACCCCGGTCTAAGCACCCTTCTTCTCATTACCAACTATACCCTAACTACAATATATTAATAAGTATATAATATAATTAAAATTATTAAGGTTTTAGTGAAATAGGCTATTTTTAATATTTATTACGTTTTTAATTTTTATATTAATGTTATATTAATCTATATAC